>JAQQSZ010016617.1:0-10984 GCA_028646595.1 Phalanger gymnotis
GTCAGGATGAGAACCATCCAAATTGAATGGTATGGCGTGGAAAAGTGATTTCCCTCTCCAACAAGCATTTATGAAGCACCTAGTGGATGCAAAGTCCTGAAGATACAATTATTAAATGAAAAATATTCTCTTCTCACAAGAAGCTTTAGTTCTATGGGAATAATCAAGTAGAGGTGGATGACCAGCTGTCAAATATTGATAGTAGGAATTCTTACCTCTTTTTCAAGTAGATAAGATGCTGACTCCTTGTCCAGCAAGTACAGTGACTCAGTAGAGGGAATGTGGTAGAATGGAAAAGATCTAGGTTTAAAGTCAAAAGACCTAGGTTCACATCCTAGTTCTGCTGCTTCCAAGCTATATGACCTTGAGCAAGTCACTTCACCTTAGTGAGTCTCAGTATCTTTATCTGTCTATGGTGGCAATTGTTGTTACAGATTAACACAGGTGTTAAGGATGTTATAAGAATCAAATGGGATCCTTTAAATGTGCTGCACAAACTACAGAGGCCTATGATGATAGATTTAGAGCTCAAAGGGACCTTAGGAATGTACTAGTCATAGGATGATAAGTTAAAACATTAACAAGCATCTAATTTATCATGTTCTCTGGTTCCAAATCCTGGACTGGTGCCTCTGGTGTGATGGCTGCTGAGCCCTTTTCAGGGCTGCTTTCCCTCTTTGGTGTCCACCTGTTCCACACAACTCTCACCTGTGGCTCCAAGGAACTGTGGCATGCGCAGCAGCCACATCCCAGTAAACCATTTCAGCAGATGGGCTGAACCAGGTTGAGGTAACCAAGGGGTCTCGAGCCCATTGGTGAGTTAGGAGGGTGTCTACCCCAAGCATGTGAAGACTTCCTCTGGTGGAATGGGCAGATGAGAACAATTTGTTCCAATGGCCATGAAGGGCGCTGTGAAGCGCTTAGAGCTTTTCCCACTGCACCAGATATGTCCTGGGTGACTCTTAGAATGAATGAAGCTATGCTCAGAGAGGTCTATTTAAGTCACCTTAAAGGAGAAAAGAATATGTTAAAAGGAGAAAGTTGGTCTCTCAAACACCAAAGCATCTGACCAATTCAGTCATCTAAATAGCTTGATAACACTTCACTAATCACTGAATTACTATAGTCACAGCTTGTTCGATTATGCACACCAATATTTTTCTCTCCAAAATAAATCATTGCTTCAATTTCTTGGAATTAAAGCAAAGGTATATGAAACTATCTGAGGACCTTTCAAGATTCTGGAAAGGTGATTAAACAGGTGTGTAGTTTTTCAACTGCACCTCTCTGTTGAGGTTTTGTTTCAGAGTTTATGAGAAAACATTCTTCTTCCAGCTGTGTACTTCTAGGGTTTCCTTTTCATTTTTTCTCTTTCGTTCCTATCCCTATGTACACACAGAATATCCTGAATCTTGGACTGTTCTAGTTTGTCACTACATCACCCATACCTTTTCACAAAGCTCCAACGAGTCCACTGTGGCCTAAAGGTCAAAATTTGTGGAATTATCATTAGTCTACTGAAGGAAAGCCTTGTTTCCTCACATACAGGTGTGCAGAGATAAGGGGTGCTGATCAGGGAATCCCTAATCAATTTTATGACTTTGTCATTCAACTTTATGAGATTACAGGGTATGGATTTTTATTTGAATTGCACCACTCATGGTGGTAGGCACATGCCATGCCAACTTGCTAAGAGGACCCAGAGGATTCCTCTGATTGGTTATCAACGACAAGAGCTGCCTATACGACCTTTAGTAGCTGAAGGTCAGGGAGGAAGAACTCTTATTAGAATAACCACTTTTTCCTCATGATAGAAATTAGTTGAGAGACTGACACTGAAGTGTATGTGTGTGTGTGTCTGTATCTGTTTATTCTGTCTTCAACTTTAAGAGTTGAATATTGGAGGAAGAGGAGTATTTCTCCCTTCCTACCCCTCCCCTACCTATTAGTAATGGCAATTTTTAGAAGACCCACACAATGAGTCTAAGAAGGGAATTCCTCCTTCTCCCATTTTGTTTCCTTTTATGAGACGCAATTAGACAATGAAGTCCCTGAGAATAGATTTTCCATCCCCAAGCTGTAGCAGCTACCATAGGATTGATAAGAGTTCATGAAGAAACACATAACAAGAGAGATATGTGCTTGCATCCAGTCTGAGAGCAGAGAGCCTGAGAACGTCTTAATGTTGGGTATTACTTTATACAACCCTGAGTTTGAGTTCCCAAGTTGAAGAGTCCCTGAGTTCAAGTGTTTGGGGCCTGGACCTCCCAGTGGGAATATTCCTTGAACGATGAAGAAGACTGCCCATGAAACTGGAAAACTGGAACTCTATTATGAGGGGCAAGGAGATCTGGACCTTGTCAACCCTCCATGCAACCCTCCGTGAGTTCCCTCAGACTGTGCAGGTTCAAGAAGAACAGGCTACGGCCATCCTTAAAGACTCTTTACTTTTTGTAGAGAGTCTAATGAACTATTTGCATGTTTTATGTTTCTACGTATGTTCATGGATTGTTAATGAGTCCTATGTCTTATGTATTTTCCGTGGTAGGTAAAGTAAAAGCTGCCTCATACCTGATATATGTATTAGATATTGAATGCATATATGAGACTTAAGGACTCCGTTACTTACATTAGAGGAAACCTAGACATAAATCATACCTATGCTGTATTTTGGAGAGCTATACTGGCGTATAAGTTTAGAGCGAAGGCATGAGTCAAAGAGAGATCCTAGCGTCATCCGAGTCAGTTCCCTGGGATCTGATCCCTTTTTATGAGCCTAGATTCCTTGAGGGTACCTGAGGCTTGTGTAACACAGGAAGTTGCCAAACATTTTGTTTGGCCATTGTCACTGAATTCCCTTTCCACTTCTCTCTCCTGTCCTGATTGTTTATTCTGGAGTTGACACCCTAAACTGTTTTTGTCAATGCCTCCCAACTGTATGGTGACAACAAATACCAAGCCTGATTAGTTGCAGCAAGAGTTCATTTCATGTAACTTTAATGGCCTAAACTTTCAAATTCTCACCTTATACAACATGTATGCTAAGGACACATTTCAGGATATGTCATTTACTCTGAATCTCAACCTTACAATTCCTATTCTAAGATAGCTCGGTAATGACCTGATTTCCCGTTTCCTTCTGTCCCCCCCTCACCCCTTGCCAGTTTTGACCACTTTCTCCCAGAAGGTTTTATGTGTTTTTGGTGGTTTGGCAGCTGTTTCTGTCTAATGATGAGAAAAGACTTCAGATATCTCTCATTATTTCCCCTATTGATTAGTACATCCTTTGTCTCCATGTATTATTTTCTCATGGCCTATCTGAGGATTTTTTTCTGGTACTTTAATTCAAATAGAACATGCACTCTTGTGTGGTCATGCCTGGGGCCCTGAGACCAGCAGATCAACTACTCCATAGTGGTGTGTTAACCATTTCCTGCTCCAAAGCCAACTCTCTGCTTTGTCATCTGTTGATGACACAAATTAGAAGGTTTTCATGCTGTGCTCATCTGCCATGTAGTACTTGGAAAAAAATAGTGTCCCTTTCTGGTATGTGATAAGGTAATAAATCCAGCAATATGTAAACTTGTTGAGGGCAGGGATTTTCCTTTTTATCTGATACACTGCCTGGCACATGGTAGGTGCTTAATTACTATTTTAATTGAATCAGTGTGGTAGAAATGGTCATTTGGGGTCTATTCTACTTTCCTCTTCTACTGTACTATGTCACTGATGTGAGGATACTGCTAGAATCTCTCATTTGGTTTTTGGGTTAATGCCATCACATTTATTTCTTGAGTGGCTTCTCTGTGTAGGTATAGAGGCCTTGGCTCATTATGTTCATTCTTGGATTAAATGTTGAATTGCTTCATGCAATGGAATCTAAAGCTATGGCCTGGTTTTAGTTATGGCATCTGGTCATGATTGTTAGTAATGGGCAGCACATTGTATAGATAAAGATCCAAGATGTTCCTTAGCCTCAACCATATGCATGGAATTGTCAGTGTAACAAAGAAGACCCAGAGGGATGACTCCAATTGCAAGCAATTACATAGTTGTCCAGCTAATTCTCTGCAAGCATCACAGGAAAACAGACAATTGACTCCAGGTCCCGAAGCACTTGTTATCGAAACATAAAACCTGTGTAGAAGGAGTTTCCCTCTGACTCATTTTGGTTTTTTTCAAAATCTCTTTCCTCTTTGTCATTACAAAGAATATTTTCAGCCTTCTACTTTTGGAGTAGCTAAGTGTCACTTTTACTCAAACATGACTCACTTCTCACTTTTTCATGTTATTCTTAGGCTGGAACTCGTACAGATGTTCATTTGGACATGTGTTTTCTGAGCAGTGCAGAAATGACTCAAATTGACCAAGGATGCCTCTGGTTCTGAATTCTAAGAAGCACGAAGAACAGCACAGATCACTGCTTTGCCTCTTTCACAACTATTACATGTCCCTCTCCCTTTCACACCAATGCAAGATCATGGAATTAGAATTGAAAGGGACTTTAGAGGCTTTTGAGTCCAACCCTTCAAAGATTATACAAGTAAAGAAAGTAGAGCCCAGAGAGATGAAGTGCCCTTTTACTCGTAAACCTGGAAGTGGCAAGACCAGAATTTGGACCCCACGCCTCAGTCCCTAATTCAGTGTTCTTTCTACTGACCTGTGCTGGGGGAAAGGATGTTTTGATTTCTCACATCCAGCAGAAGAACAGATATACTGCTAAGACCAATTAGATACATTTTTCCATTCTTTAAGAAGAAAGCTAGAGCCGCTCTGCTTGCTAGAGCTGCATTTCCCAGATAGATACTGTCTTTAAAATATTCTTTTTTCTAGTGACCGAAGCTCCTGAGTTACATTGAAGAGTTTGGAGTGACCCCAAGAGTGACAGAGACATGGAAAGACTGTTTTGTCTTCCCCTTAGCAAGAGGAGATGATTTTTTGTGTTCCTGATGCCAGAATTGGGTTCATAAATTATAACATTTGCACATTTCAATATTCACATTGAAAAGAAAAGGACACGTGTGTCTATTAAGGAGCAGTACACTGGAAAGAGCAGGGGTCGTGGTGACAGCAGAATTGGGCTTGAATCCTGGATCTGTCAGTTACCAGTTATGTCGTATCTCTGGGCCTCAGTCTTCTCATCTTTCAAATAAGAACTTTGGATTATTGCTCCCTATGGTCCTTGCCGGTTCCAAATCTGTGATCCTGCCATTGCAGAAGAAACACCAGATAGAGATGAAAGAGACCCAGTTTTGCCACTCGACTGGGGAAGCCTCTTCACTTCTCTAGGACTATTACCTCGTCTGTAAAATGGGGATAGTAATTTAAGCACACAAGGTGGTTGGGAGGATAAGACAAAACCCTAGGGAAGCTCTTTGTAAATGTGTAGTGCTACGCAAACCTCAATACTTCATTGTGTGATACTAGTGACTATTCCCCAAGTGATTTTTTTTCTTTTCTAGTGCACATTGTCTCAGGAATTTTTATGTGGTCATGTTCTCTCCACTTTGTGGACACTAGAAGAATTTTGTACGCTATCCGCAGATATTTCGGTACCGGATCTGGAAATAATAGAAAATGGATGTGAAGCCAAATGGAAAGGAAGGAGTTAAAGAGAAGCATAGCGGGAAAAGGGGCAGCCTTAGAGTGAGGAAGACTCACTTAGATTTCTGCCTCTGACACATACTGATTGGGCAAACATGGCTACTCTAAGGTATACCAAGAACTCTTCAACTGCTTTGGTACAGTTTTCCTACCATCCTGACCTATTTGCTCTCCTAAGTCTCCCACAAAAGGATGACAAATATTCCAGAATGCTACAGAGGAAACCAACATACATTAAATACTTGGAGTTTAGGAGGGGACATAAGATATGAACACAAGTGTAAAACATTAGGTCACGAAAGTGTACAGGACAAGCACAGATGAAATATTCTAAGACATTTGGGACAGGATACCGCAGTCCCTACCGATCGGAGTGGGGGAGAAAGTCAGGGAAAAGATTTGTGGTAGAAGTGTCTCCAGTGTTGGGCCTTGAAGGAAGGGAAATATTTTATCAAGTAAATATTGTTTCTGATGTCAAGAATGGGGGAGGGAGGGAAAAATTCCAACAATCTAGGAAGTGCATTATCTATCCCCTCCCTGCCCAGTGCCAGCTATCTTACCAGCCCATTCCCTTGCCAAACCTGGGTTTTAGCCATCTCAAGTTTTATAGCCCATCAAGCCACCGTCAAGGCCAAACAGTCTTTTACCCCAGGATAAGCCTCCTGGCCTAAGCATTAGCATTGGTGGGAAGAACTAGGTTCAGGGCAGGCAGGATTAGCTGGGATGTGGGGGAACACTTAGCAGGGAAGGAAGTTCACCCCTGTCTCTGTTACCTCTACCTTCCTCCTCCCTCCATCATAAACTCAAGCCACCTCTTCCTCAGGCCCTTTCCTCTTCTTCCATCTCTTTCTAGTATACCCTCTGAAGCCCTTCTCTATGGAGTGTAGTGGAAATAATCCTGGCTTTGGAGTCAGATATTTGTGTCCCAATGCTGGCTCTGTGACTTTGGACAAGTTACTTGACCTCTCTGGGCCTCGGTTAGCTCATCTTCAAAATGAGAGAGTGGCCTAGATGATCTATGAAACCCCTTCTAGTTTTAAAATCTGTCAAGATCTTTCTTTTGGAGTCTTTCCAACTTCTGGCACTCTTGCAACCCATATTTTGCGTGAAGGTAACTTCATCTCTTAGCATCTTCTCCAAGATTTGTGGCTCTTTTTCTCACAGATCTGGACATACAGGGCCAGCAGCAGGAATTGGCATAATCTTTTCCCTCCTCATTTCTATTTCCACACTCTGCTTCTCTGCCATCATTATATAGCAAGCAACTTGAAAGTTCTCTCTGACTTGTTCATGTCTTTGGTATCATCCTATATGGCTCTCTGCATTACTCTACACTCTCCTCCGTCCTCCCACTGTAAGTTCAATGTATGGTTCACAGTTTTCTCTGCCCCAATCCCTCCCTACTTCAAACACCCTGACCCAATTCCTCAAACTCTTTAACTCCATGACTACTCTGTCTCCAATCTACTTCAAACTTCCAAAGTTGTGTGAGTGCCTTAGAACTGCCCCCTCCTTGTCTTCCAGTCTTCTAAGTGAATTACCCCAGGTGCCAAATTTCCTAATTACCTCTGTATGACTATGAAGCCTGGAAGACCTGAGTTCAAATGCAGCCTCAGACACTTACTAGCTGTGTAATCCTGGGCAAGTCACTTGACCTCTGTTTGCCTCAGTTTCCTCATCTGTAAAATTAATTGAAGAAGGAAATGGTAAACCACTCCAATGTCTTTGCCAAGAAAATCCCAAAATGGGGTCACAACGAGTTGAACATGACTGAAAAATGACTAAATACATACTTACATACATTATTAGTAATTTGGAACAATCTTTCATGTTGCTAATGGTTTTCAATTCTTCTTTTTAAAAGTGTTTGCCCATTTTTGACCATTGGAGAAGAATTTTTTGTCTTAGTTACTTTACATATCATAGAAATCAGATTTTTATCAGAGATATATAAATATTTTAACTTAGCTGTATCGATTTTATGCAAAGCTTTTCAACTTCATGTGATAAAAATTATCTATATATTTGAAGCCACTTTGTCCTTTATTTAGCTAAGAAATCTCTCCCTAGCCATAGCAATGAAAGATACTCGATATGGTTCTCTTCATTTTTAATATGTGACCTTCAATATTCAGGTCACGTAGCCATTTTGACCTTTTGTGGCATGTAGTAGAAGATGTTAGTGTAAATCTAATTTCTACTGTACTGCTTCCCAGTTTTACTAGGAACTCTTGTGAAGTAGGGAATTCTCCAAATAATTTATGTTCTTGGGTTTTATCAAACATTGAGCTAATGATTTCATTTGTTTCTGACTGTTCCTTATTTAGTCTGTTCCATTGGTCTCCTTTTCTTTTTTTCAACCAATAACAAATGGTTTTAATGATTATGGCTTTATAGTGTAATTTGAGGTCTAGAAGTACTCCTTTTCATTCCTGTTTTTTTCTTTCATTGTTTCCCTTTCCTTTCCAGACCTTTTGTTTCTCCAGATGAATTTCGTTGTTTGGTTTTTTTTGGTGGGGGTGGGGGTTGTTGGCTCAAGAAAGTAATACCCAGGTGGTTTGATTTTGTTTAATAACAAATCTATAAATTAATTTAAATAGTATTCAAATATGAAAAAATGGATCTATAATTTAAATGATTCAGGAATTACCTCAAATGAGCCATGTTGTTCTCCATTCACGCCTGCCTGTTGTGTGCAACTCTTGTTCACATTCTGCCAAAAGTTCAACAAAGAGGATCTACCCAGATCCTCTGGAGGACTTCCTTGTTTTTTCCTAAGATTACAAGGGCACCAGTGGTAATGTTCTAGCTGTCTACCTTGCACTTGCCATATGACCAGTTCATCTTCTCTTCTTGTCATACAAGCCCTTAATGTCATTCTTTGCTCCCCTTTTTCATAATTTCTCTTTGGTTATATGCTGCCTCCTGCTCACATGCACCATTCCTCTTCCCATTGCCTTCAGATACTCATCTTTAGCTTTTCACAAGTGTTCATGTTTCATGGATCAACACCAGTAAAAGGTTAACGTTGCAAAAATGGATGTTTGCTTTCATAGAAAACTTGTGGTCACTAGTTTTATTCAGTGTTTTATCATTTTGACACAGTCTTATTCATGAGCAATAAATAAAACTCCAATTAACTGTTGACTTTGTTTTTAATATGTTTGACTATTGCCTTTTACTTTTTCATTATAGACATTTCTGTATGGTCCCTTTCTCTCACTCAGTGAATGAGCTCTCCTTTTTTTAACAAAGCAAAACCAGTTAAGGCACTGAATGCATCTGAGAATTTTTGCAGCATGCCTTCTGTGTTGCTCCTTACCCACCTAAAATAATAGGGATATATTTTCTTATCTGTTTACTAGGTCCTAGATTGGCAATTAAAATTATCATGTTGGGCTTTATTTGCGTGCTCTTTTCAAATAAGTTATTGAAATTGTATATATTATTCTGATTCTGCTTTGTTTACTCTATATCAATTCATATGTTCTTCTCGTGCTTCTCCAAAGTCTGCATATTCATCATTCTTATGACACAGTTAATATTCCATTACATTCACATACCACAATTGGTTCAAGTTTTTACTACCGCAAAAAGTGGTGTCAATGATATTTATATTATGTATATATGTATGTATGTATGTATGTATTTATGTGTGTATAGTCTTTCTATAGGAATCAGTTTTTCATGGTCTCAAGGTACCCCACTTTTCCTCAGATACTAACATCCCAATGGGTGTGATGTTTTCCTAAGAGGGCTCACTTCTCATCCTAATCCTTAGCAGCCCTCCATCTGCCATTCCTCCTTCACACCAAGAGTAAACTTAGCCCTACTCTATTTTTTTCTGCCCTCCATTTCCATTGTGTTCTTGGAACCTTTTTATTTTGGGGAGCAATAAGTCAGAGAAGGCCTGGATTTGTGTTTCTTACTAGTTGGGTTACCATCGACAAGTTCTTTCATCTTTCCTGGACTCAGTTTTCTCATCTCTAAAAATATGAGAGAAGTAGACTAGACTATCCCTATGCTCATTTCTAGCTCTAAATATGTTGATCCTATGATTCTCAATGTCATCCCCCCAAGTGGCAGGCTTGCTATTCCTTTTTTCATACCCTTTGGTGACACATAGAGCTATGAGGAGGCAATGGCATGCTATTTGTTCCCAATCACCTTTTTCAGATCCTATCTCTACCACCGTCACTTCTCCTTTAAAATTAATTCCACTCACTGGTCAGTCAGCAAGCATTTATTAAATTCTTAATATTTATTATAATACTTGTTCAATTAAATTATAATATTTGTTAAATTAAATTAAATTTATGATATTAAATTTTACATGCCAAGTGCTGGTCTAAGTATTATCTTGTCTACATCCTAGTTGTATTATCTTTGAAGTAAAATAGTTGACATAGTGATCTTCTCCATCCCTATCCCTTTCTCCTTTGAACCCCACGAAATCTCAGGTCCTCAGTATTCTCAACTCCTTTGACCTCTTTCTCAAACTTACTTCAATGACAATTTGAATCTTTATATCTTAGGCGTTCCTTATTTCCTTGTCTGAATTGATGTTGTCTTCCAGGTGCCAGAATTCTTGGTTTTAAATCTAGTCTCAAAAATATCTATGACAGGGGCGGAGCCAAGATGGCGGCTGGAAAGCAGGGACTAGCATGAGCTCCCCACCAAGTCCATCCAAAAACCTATAAAAATGGCTCTGAACCAATTCTAGAACTGCAGAACCCACAAAGTGGCAGAGGGAAGCAGGGCTCCAGCCCAGGACAGCCTGGTTGGTCTCTGGGTAAGATCTATCCCTCACGGAGCTGGGAGCTGAGGGGAGCAGAGCTGAGCCAAGCAAAGCCCAGCTTGAACGGCGCAGACTGACTAGACTGCGGACTGACTAGACCGGGAGCTGGGCAGAGTGTGCCCTAGAGCCCTGAATTAGTGAGCTGTGGCATTTACCAGACCACTCAACCCACAAACACAAAAGGCAACAGAGAAGGTTAGTGGGAAAAGCTGCTGGGAACAGAGAGTTTGCCATTCGGCCACTGCCCCTGGGGCAGCGGAGGTGGGGCAGCTACAGAACTACAACTGCAGTTGCTTCTGGCCCCAGGCCCACCTGGTGGGAGGAATTAAGTGGCTGATCAGAACAGGAGTGAAAAGCCTGCTGAAGATCTAAGTCTAGCCCAGGTTGGGGGTTCTTGGGGAAGGAAGAGAACTGGTGAGGCAGCGCATCCGCCCAAGCATGGAACATAGAGCTCTTTAGTCTACAAGCAGTCATACCCCGCTGGAAAACTCAAGGGTCAAGTAAGTTGGCTGGGAACATGGCCAGGCAGCGAAAACACACCCAGATTCAGTCTCAGACTCTGGAATCCTTCTTTGGTGACAA
>JAQQSZ010016618.1:0-10984 GCA_028646595.1 Phalanger gymnotis
TCCTGGGGTGGGGCCCTGCTTCCCTCTGCCACTTTGTGGGTTCTGCAGCTCTAGAATTGGTTCAGAGCCATTGTTTTATAGGTTTTTGGAGGAACTTGGTGGGGAGCTCATGCCAGTCACTGCTTCCCAGCCGCCATCTTCAAGGTATTGATCTTTGACTCTTGTCAGGTCAAAGAAGAAGCACAACGTAGTGACATTTTGGGAATAATTCCAGACTGCCGTCCAGAATGGCTCCACCTATGCACAGCTCCACCAACGGTGCATCAACCCGCCTGCTTTCCTGTAGCCCCTCCAACATTTCTTGCGTTTTGGTGCATTCTCACGCACGTCTCGAACCTTTGCGATATGGCTTTGGACTGCATCTGTTAACTGAAACTGCTCCTGCTAAAGGTATCAGTGATTTCCTCAGTCTTTACTGACTCTGACCTCGCTCTTTGCAGGACGTGGCAGTGCTGATCACTCCTCCCAAATGGATTCTCTAGGTTTATACGGCTGCTTTCTCCTAGTTCTCCTTCTACCTAAACGGCCACTCCTTCTCAGTCTTATTTATCGGATCCTCCTACATCTCACACTCTTTCCCTACTCTGGGCCCTGTCCTGTCTTGCCCTGTCCTGCCATCTCCTCTTCTATCCTTCTGACCTCATCGGCACTAACAGGTTCATCGTAATCTTTATGCTAATAAACGTTCAATCTATGTAACCAGCATTAATCTCTCCCGAGCTTCAGATCTGCATTGTTAGCTTCCTGTTGGGCATTTTGAAGAGATGTCCCAGGACCATATCAAACTCAACATGTGCAAAACAGATTCAATATCTTCTCTATCAAAACTTATCCCCCATCTTAATGTCCCTACTTAGAACAAGGGTACCATCACCCTTACAGCACTCCAGATTTGTAACCCCAGCATAATCCTCTATTCCTTGTGTATCTTTGATACAAACTAAGTGGGTAGTAACCTATGACAAACCCAGCCTACTTGTGTGGTTTTATTTCAGGTTACTCTCCTTTACACACACTAGAGTCCCAGCCACTCCATCTCTCACCTCTAGGCCTTTTCACTGGCTGTCCCCTGTGCCTGGAATGCCTTCCTTCCTCACTTCAGCCTCTTAGAATCCGTTGACGTTTCCTTCAAGGCTCAGCTCAAATGCCACTTTCTATGGAAAGCCTTTCCTGCCTCATTCCCACCCTCAGCTTCTCATGTCTTGCCCCTTAAATTAACTAGTATCTATTCTGTACCTATTTTGTATGTGCCCCTATAAATACACATGTACCCTGCCCACAAGATTTTAAGTTTCCCAAGAGCAGAGACTGTTTCACTTTTGTCTTTGCATCTACAGCACCCATCACAGTGTCTGGCATGCCACAGGCATTCAATAAATGCTTACTAAATGAACTGATAGCAGTGTGAAGGATGAAATCATGGAGAATCCTGGATGAAATCATGGAGAATTATGGATGAAATCATGGAGAATCACGGATGAAATCATGGAGAATCACGGATGAAATCATGGAGAATCACGGATGAAATCATGGAGAAATATGGGCCAAATGACAGTACAATGAAAAGGATTCAGAGGTATTTTAGCTGGGACCCATATTGTAGATCTCAGTAACACGATGTCAGCTTGGAAGGTTTCCAAAGGAAGGCTCCAGGAACCGTCCGTGGTCTCGAGACGTCACATACTTGTGTGTATACGTATATGTATATATGTTGTGCCGTGTGTGTATATGTGTATCTGTGTATACGTACGCGTGTGTATCATATGTATGTATACAGACATACACACACTTGAGATAAAGGCATAGATGACAACATTATCAAATTTACAGAGGACCCCAAACAGGAAGGGAAAGATAACGCATTGGGTCCAAAGAGTGAGGCTTCAAATAGATCTGTATTCACAAGTAAGGGCATTCAGTTGAATCAAATAAGACAATATTGGATAGAGATCAATGTAAAGTCTTAGACTTGGGCTGACAAACTTACTTTACAAGTTCAGGATGGGGAAGGCAGGGTCAGGGGCATGACAAATTCTAGAGAACTGCAGGCTCAAATGGGAGTCCAAAAGGATGGCACAGCAGCGCGGGAAACTGAGGCAACCTTGGGCTGCATTAGCTGAAACATTACTTCTAGGGATCAGGCCAGAGGGCACATTTCCACTGTATTTTGCTCTGGTCAGATCCGATCTGGAACTTGGAGCAGCATATTTTAGGAGCGACATTGGCAAGCTGAAGAGGACCCAGAGAAGTATAATTAAGATGATAAAGATCCTTGAGTCCATGCCATACAAAGATTTCTTAAATTTGTTTTTAAAATTTAAATAAAGCTCTTTAAAATTATGAACTTGACATACATCAACAAAAGACCATTTCCATATACAAAGAGCACAGAATGAAGATTGTATAGGAAACTGTAAATCTACGAGATACAATGTGTTTGTTTCAGAAAGAACACACCAACTCTAATATGGCAGCGCTAACACCTTTCCATCTGTGGCCCCTCCTCAGCCTTTTTCCATTTTCTTAGGCGTTATTTTTATGTGTTCCGTTGACATTTTCTTTCTCTTTTCTCTCCTTCCTTCCTTTTTCTGTAGTACCGTTACTATGCCCTCACGGCATTCCCCTTTCCCCCCAACAAAATGCTCTCTTGTAACAAATAAGCACATTCGAGCAATACATATTTGTGCTGTGTTAGTTGGGTCCAAAAATGTCCATCTCCTTTTCGATTTGCAGTTCATCACCTCTCTACTGTGAGATGGGAAACACGCTTGATCATTAGCCATCTGGTGTCCTGACTGGTCACTGAATTGATCAGAGAGAGTTCCTAGGTCTTTCAGTGTTGTTATTTATAATGATGTAGTAAGCACCCAAATTGTTCTTCTGCTTTTATTGACTTTACTCTGCATTAGTTCATTTGACTCTCCCAGGTTTCTCTAAAGGCATCCCTTTCGTCCCTTCTAATGACACGGTAACATTTCATTTCAAGCACATGCCATCATTTGTTCAGTCATTCCCCACATGATGGGTGCTAACTTCATTTTCAGTCCTTTGCTACAACCAAAAGTGTAGCTATAAAAATGTTTGTGCACATGGGACCCTTCTCCTCTGCCTTTATACTCCTTGGGGCATGATCCTAATAGTAATATTTCCAGGTCAAGGGATATGTATGATTGCATAGCTTTGGGGGGATAATTCTAAATTACCTTCCAGAGTCACTGTCTACTTCAGAGCTCTGGCAACAGGACCTCAGCCTACCCGGCCCCAAAACCCCTCTGACAACGGCGGCCAGCCTCGGCCAGTCTGGATAGGTGGGAGGTGGGAGCTCGGAGTTGTTGTAATGTTCAGCTCCCTTGTTATTAGAGATCTGGGGTATTATCACACATGACTGTTGATAGCGTGCATTTCTTCTTTTGAGAACTATCCATTTGGATCCTTTGACTTTATCTATTGGGGAGATTTGGACTGTTTGAAGGAGCTGGGGATACTTAGTCTGAAGCAAAAGCTTAGGGATAACACGAGAGTTGCCTTTGAAAGGTTGTCATGTGAAAAGGGGAAGAGATTTGTTCTGTTTTGCCTTAGAGAGTAGAATCACAAGCAATTTAGATTTCATGTTAGAAAAATGTTCCTAGCCATGGGAATTATCAAATGTTTAGTGGGCTGCCTCCTTGGGACCACCTGAGCAAAGATTGGAAGGCCACTGCTCAAGCTCCTTGTAGAGAGAAGACTGTGGCTGAGACTCCTTCCAGTTGTGAAATTCTGTGATTCCAGGTATGAGAGACAAGAGCTGTGGAGACCTGCTGGGCTCCTGAGGTGGTCCAGGTGTGAGCCAACGAGGGCTTACACTGGTGCAGTCACCGCAGGAGGGCCGCCTGGGCCACTGTAACAAAGTTTTGCTTTCTTTAAGGAGGGGTGGACAATAGTGAGGAATTTCCTTCACTTCTTGGTTGCTATGGGATACCTTCTAAATGGCATTAATGCACTTTGCAATCCAAGGTACGAGCTTTCAGCTCTCACAGTAACTTAACTCTTCAAGATAGGGGAGCAGAAAGCCCCCTCTAAGGAATCAGAGGAAAATTGAGACCCAGCCTTAAGCAGCAGCAGGCAAGGCTATTCCACAGTGAAATGGAGAGAGTCTGAGTCAGCACTTCTGACTCAACGTTGCATTCAGGCTTTAATCCAATTCAATAAATACATTTTCTGCTGCACCAAGGAGCTCTCACAGGGCCTGAAAAGAATTTTGGGAACAAAATGCTGAAAATGTCTCTCAATAAAAATGTCCTTTTTTTTTAAGCTTCCATAAAATTGCTAATTATACTAAGAAAAGCCTTGAACAGTTTAGCCTCTGTGGATTTACGCTGGTAAAGAGGTAACAATCGAGGTATAGTGTGAGAGAACACGTATGTCTTCTAGAAGGCAGCCTCTCTTCACGGATATGAAGTCCTAATTGCCAACGGGGATTGGGGAATGGGGACGCATGGAACCTCTGGTTAGACAGGAATACATAGATTCCATTTTGTCCTCCAGTATTCCTCATCTATTCCCATCTCTGTTTCCCCAAACTGTCACACTTCCACGCACCGGGCAGCAGTGGCAGGGCCACAGTGGACACTTCTTCTACACCAAGAGGATTTTTGCAAGTTTCTGTGGCGGGCAAATTCATCCCTGCCTAGACTGCCCGATGATGAGGCCCCTGAACCATGCTACCTGGCTCCTCCATCCAAAGACCCACAGAGCCTGCGCTCCCAGCTTCTGCCACCTGCTATGACCTACCAAAGGCTGTGCCCCATTAGTGTAGCCTCTGAAAATGGGGGGGGGTGGTCATCTGCAAACCACCGCTTTCTACAGCTACAATAGAAAGACCCAAATCTCACCCAGGACCTCCACCTCTCAAAGTGCGGAGAAACGGACCACTGGCAACAATCCAGGCTGTGCATCCGCCCAGCAGCACCACCCTCCAGCCTTAGAGCCCCATCTGGCATATCCTCCCTATGGAGTCAGCTTCCCTGTTTATCCTAACTCAGGGTTTTCACAGGACCAAGGCACAAAGGACAGTGGGGGCGGGGGGCTATAACTGGATTTTTGTGTCTTTAGAATAGCTGGCTTTCCTAGAGCACAGTAAGGTTTGCAAAGCCACTTACCAAATCAATCCAATAAGAGACATTGATTAAGCACCTGCTACGTGCCAAGCACTTTGCCAAGTACTGGGGATACAAAAGAGGAAAAAGATGGTCCCTTCTCTCAAGCAGCTTATGATCTAACAGGGGAGACAACATGCAAACCCATGTATACAAAGCAAGCTAAATGCAGAATTAACAGGAAATAATTAATGGAGGGAAAGCACTGGAGTGAAGAGGGATTGGGAAGGGCTTCCTTGATGAGATTTAAGTTGGGACTTGGGAAGCCAGGAAGGTCAGTAGGTGGCGTTGAGGGGGGACAGCATTCTAGGCATAGGGGTCAGCCAGAGAAAATGCCCAGAGCCAAGAGATGGAGTACTTTGTTCAGGAAACAGCCAGGAAGCCAGTATCACGGAACAGGAAAGCACGTGGCAGCGGGGAATAAGGTATAAGAAGAGTAGAAACGTAGGAAGGGGCTGAGTTTGAAATCCAAAGGAGAATTTTCTATTTGATTCTGAAGGTGAGTTTATTGAGAAGGGCAGCGACCTGCCTGGAATTGCACTTTAGGAAAATCACTTTAGTGGCTGAAGAGGATGGCCTGGAATGGGAAGAGATTGGACGCAGGCAGACCCAACAAGAGCTATTGCCATAGTCCAGGGGAGAGGTGACGGAGCCCACACTGGGGGTTGGTAGTGTCAGAGGAGAGGAGAGGCATATTTGATAGATGTTGCCAAGGTAAAATCAACAGGCTTTGGCAACAGATCAGATGTGGGGAGTGAAGGAAAGTGAGGAATCCAGGGCGACTCCTAAGGTATAAGCTTGAGGTACTGAGAGATTGATGCGGTTCTCTGCAGTAGGAGGGAAGGCAGGAGGGCTAGGGAGGGTTCAGGGGACAGATAATGAGTTCCACTTTGAACATAAGTGAGTTTAAGATGTCTACTGGACATCCATTTGGGGATATCTGAAAGACAGTTGGGGATGTGAGACCAGAGGTGAGCAGAGGGGTTCGGGAAGGGTAGAGAGATTTGAGAATCATCAGCATAGAGATGGAAATTAAATCTGTGGGAGCCGATGAGATCATCCAGTGAATAAGAGAAAAGAGAAGAGGGCCCAGGACAGAGCCCTGAGGAACACCTAGATCGGGATGAAGGTCTAGCAAAGGAGACAGAGGAATGGTCAGAGAGGTAGGAGAAGAACTGGGGGGGGACAGAGACAGAGAGGGGGCAGAGAGAAGACAATACTAAGGAGGAGAGAGCAACCAATAGTGTCAAGGGAGATGGAGAAAAGGCCACTAGATTTGGCAACTTAGAGATCATTAGTCACTTTGTAGACAGCAGTTTCAGTGGAATGACGAGGTGGGAAGGCAGACTGAAAGGGGCTAAGAAGAGAGTGGAGACGCCTATCGTGGATGGCCTTTTCAAAGAGATGATCTGCCAAGGGCACAAGAGATAGAGGGTGGTAATTAGCTGGGATGAAAGGATCACGTGAGGGATTTCAGGATTGAGGAGACGTGGGTATGCGTGGAGGCAGCAGGTAATGAAAGAGTGAAAATCAGTGAGTCAGGATGACGAAATCTGCGGGGGGAGATGGGAGAGAGAGAGAGAGAGCTTCAACAGTGGAGGGTCAGCCTTGGTAAGGGGCAAGGCCACTTTGTCAGCTGAGACGGGTGGAAGGCACTTGAATGGCAGAGATGAAGAAGATGGGAGGAGGGGGACTTGACGGCACATGGTCTTAATATTTTTCTGTAAAATACAAGGCAAGGATCTTGGCTTTAGAAGGTTGGGGAGGGGAACCACAAGAGGTTTGAGGAAGGATGAGAAGGTCTGGAAGAACTGTTGTGGAGAACGGGATCATGAGTCAATAAGGAAGGTAGGGGAGGATTGCCGAGTAGCAGTGAGGGCCCAGGTGAAATTATCTAACATCGGTGTGCAGTGGGTCCAGTGAAAACGCTGTACGAACATGAACTCCTTGGATCCTGACAACACCCTGGAAGGTAGGTGCTACTTATTCTTCTCCTCGTTTTACAGATGAGGAGACTGAGGCAGAGGTTAAGTGGCTGGCCCCAGGTCCCCCCGTTAGTACACAACTGAGGAGTACAGTGGACATTGGGTGCAGTATAGACTAAGCAGCTTGCGGACCGCCACTAATGCTACGTGACCCTAAGCAAGTTAATTCTTGCTCCTTCCTGGGACCTGCACTTATTCACCTGTAAAATGCAGGGGCTTGTTGGGTGGGACAATCTTCTGCAATCCAGGCACTCTGAGAGCTAAGGTGCCTTTTGCAGTCGGCGTCTCTGAGCCCAGAGTGGTGCAAAGCACACCAGCTCCTTTTCATACATTCTTTGGAACCTGCTATTTGAATACTAAGAACACAGAAGATAACATCATATTCCTCAGGCTAGAAGTTAAACACAGAGGGAAAATATACAATTAAGGTTCGCGTATTAGATGGAACAATGAGATGTGCCCTGACTTTTTGCTCCTGAAGTCATAAATATTAGGGTTCTTCGAACTCACACAAAGACCTTCTTTTGAGTCAGGCTTTGTGAGAGGCTTGGCGAAAGCCCAAAAAAGGTTAACCTATCATTTGGTTAGCCTGCTTATGTCCCAGGCTCATGTCACTATGGGGCAAAGAACTATGTGAAGGAAGGGAAAGAATCAGCTCCATTCAGTATCCTTACTCAAAGTAATAATTAAAACTAAAAAGGTGTCATAAAACCTAATCACTGTCTGCTGGATTAACTACCAATTTCTCAGGTCTGAGTTCATTTAAGAGACTTCTGGAACCATGTTCTATCTTGTATTTACATGATTTTTCTCTGAAGAGTCGAGGTGCTTTATCAAATTCATTAAAACAAGCTGCCGTCCTCCTGACCCCCAAACAACCTTCTTGTGTATTGAGAGTAGGGAGAGCAGCAGGTATGAGCTGCATGGGAAGAAGGCAGGAAAATGGCAACAGACAAGGATGAAGAAACAAGAAAGGCAGTGAGAGAGCGAGAGAGAGAGAGGGAGGGAGGGAGAGAGGGAGAGGGAGAGGGAGGGAGAGAGAGAGAGAGAGAGTGAGAGAGAGGGAGGGAGGGAGAGAGAGAGAGAGAGTGAGAAAGAGAGAGAGAGAGTGAGAGAGCAAGAGAGGGAGAGAGCGAGAGAGAGAGAGAGAGAGAGAGAGGGAGGGAGGGAGGGAGGGAGGGAGAGAGAGAGAGAGAGAGAGAGAGAGAGAGAGAGAGCGAGAGAGAGAGAGAGGGAGAGAGAGAGAGAGCGAGCGAGAGAGAGAGAGAGAGAGAGAGAGAGAGAGGGAGGGAGGGAGGGAGAGAGCTATGACCCCAGCATAAAGAATGATTTGGAGTTAGTTCCCGAGTGTTAGTGATTGACTTTTCCCACTCTGCTTGATCTGCCTCATGATTTCAACCCTGTCCCCAAATGCTCTTTTGCCACCCTAACTATAATGGCAGCTTGGAACATCTCCTGGCTAAAGAGAATTGGGCTACACAATTCTCCTGAGTCCCTGGTTCTGGCTCTTGAGCTGTGAGTAACCTGTGGTGTGACACAACTATATAAAGATCATTCCATATCTCTGAATGTCAGTCTCCTAATCTGTAAATCAATCAAAAAGCATTTCTTAAGCACCTACTATGTGCCAGTCACTGTACTGGGCAGTGAGATTACAGATACAAGCACTGAATAATCCCTACCCTTAAGGAGCTTCCATCCTACCAAGGAGGCACCGTGTAACCATACAACCACATACAGAATAGGTACAAAGTAAGTACAAGGTGGCTGAATGTAACATAGCTTGGGAGAGAGGGAACACACAGCAGCTAGGGTGGGGGCAGGTCAGAAGAGGCTGCATGCCCATGATGGGGCTTGGACTGCATCATCAATACCTCTAGGGCAGGGATGAGAAGGAAGCATACTCCAGACTCGGGGGACAGCCATTCAAATGTACAGGCATGGGAGGTGAAGTGTCACGTATAAGGGACAGAGAAGGCTAGTCTGGCTGGATTGGAGCGCAGGAAAAGTCATGAGGGATAAGGAGATGAGGGCCAGGTTGTGAAGGGCTTTGAAAGACAATAAAGAAGCTTCTAGTTGGTCCTCATTGGAATCTGGGAATTTCTGGAGTTTATGGAGTATGGGAATGACACGGTCAGATCTATGCATAAGGGAAATTACTTGATAGCAGTCGTGTGGAGAATGAGTTGGAGAGAGACCAAGTAGGAGGCCACTGCAATCGTTTGGACAAGAGGGGACAAAGGCATGAGCTATGGAGGAAGCCGTGCGAGCAGAGAAGAGGTGAATAGAAGAGAGGTCGTGGACAGAGAAGCAGCGAGATGTTGGGTAAAGAAGGGTGAAGGAGGAGGAATAACACCTATGGGTCTGAAACTGGGAGGATGGGGGTGCCTGCAACAGAATATGGGAAGCTGAGAAGATGGCAGGAGTGGGGAAGGAGAGGCTCTCTCTTGGCCTCATCAAATTTGGGAGGAACCTGGGACTTTCAGGTCAAAATTTCTAAGAGACAGTTGGTGACGAGGGACTGAATGTCAGGGAAGAGGCTGGAGGCAGCTATATAAAGATGATAATTAAACCCATGGGAGATGATGAAATCACTTGGTGAGGGAACACGGAGGGAGAAGAGAAGAGGGCCCAAGAGGGAGCCTTAAGGAACATCCATGGGAGCCTGATATGGATGGGGATCCAGCAAAGGAGAATATGAAGGAGCCTCCAGTCGGGTGGGAGGAGAGCCAGGAGACGGCGGCGCCATGTGTAAGAACACCAGGCTAAAGCGATGAGCACCAAAGGGCAACACCATGGCCCCTCCTTGGCTGCTGTTAGGGATCTTAGAGTAAATGATAAGTTACAAATGCTGTCACAATCCCTCTGAGCCCCCACCTGAGAACATTCCTAACATTTACAAAGAGATTTGGCTCTCTGCCTTAAATTACATTTATATCCCACTAATGCTTGACCTTTTTGTTCATTATTATTCAGTCATTTCAGTCATGTATGACTCTTCACAACACCATTTGGGGTTTTCTTGGCAGAGATACTGCAGTGGTTTGCCATTTCCTTCTCTGGCTCATTTTACAGATGAGGAAACTGAGGTAGACAGGGTTAAGTGACTCGCTCAGGGTCACACAGCTGGTAAGTGTCTCAGGCTACGTTTGAACTCAGATCTTCCTGACTCCAAGGCCCAGGGCTCTGTGCACTATGGTGCTACCCAGAGGCCCATGACTGAGGCAAAATAAAGTTCCACAGAGAAGCAGCAGAACCTCTTACAGGGCTTGTTAATAGTCAGGTCCTTTAATAGTTTACCTGTCAGATTTATGGAGAAGGGAAGAGTTTATGACCAAACAAGAGATAGATAAAGGCAAAATGGATGACTTTGATTACATTAAATTGAAAAGGTTTGGCACAAACAAAGCCAATGCAAGCAAGATTAGAAAGGAAGCCGAAAGCTGGGAAACAATTTTTACAGCCAGCTCTCTGATAAAGGCCTGAGTCAAATTTATAAGAATACAAGTAATTCCCCAATTGATAAATGATCAAAGGATATGAACAGGCAGTTTTCAGAGGAAGACATTAAAGTTCTCTATAGTCATATAAAATGCTCTAAATCACTATTGATTAGAGAAATGAAAATGAAAACAACTCTGAGGTACCACATCACACCTATCAGATTGGCTAAGATGACAAAACAGAAAAAAGAATAAATCCTGGAGCGGGGCGGAGCCAAGATGGCGGCCAGGAAGCGGTGACTGGCGTGAGCTCCCCACCAAGTTCCTCCAAAAACCTATAAAACAATGGCTCTGAACCAATTTTAGAGCTGCAGAACCCACAAAGTGGCAGAGGGAAGCAGGGCTCCACCGCAGGACAGCC
>JAQQSZ010016619.1:0-10984 GCA_028646595.1 Phalanger gymnotis
GGTTCCTCCCATTGGTTCCAATTCTTCTTCACAACATGACTAATGTGCAAATATATTTAATATGAATGTATATGTAGAGTCTATATCAGATTGCATGCCATCTTGGGGAGCAGGAGAGCATTAAAAACTCGAAATCTTGTGGAAGTGAATGTTGAAAACTAAAAATTAATTAATAAAAAAGAAATATACTTTTATTCCTTTATTTTATAATATGAATAAAACATAAGCAAGCTATTAGAAAAATGAGATAATTTTTGAAAAAAATAAAATTTCAATATCTTAATTATATTGCAAACAGGTTAAGGGACTTTCCCAGGGTCACACAGCTGTTAAGTATCTGAGGGCAGATTTGAACTCAGGAAGATGAGTCTTCCTGATGCCAGGCTCAGCAATCTATCCCAACCTAACCTAGCTGCCCCAAAGACAATCTTAATGACCTTTAAAAAATTAAGATTGCCAGCCCTGTAACAGTCAAAGTATTGGGGGTGGGAAGGGTGAGCAGATTTGTGAAGCATGACCCCTATACTTCCATGGGGGAGGATTAGGGAGATTTCACTCTTCAATTCCTCCCCTTTATCAGGAGGGTCAGCCCCTTGCAGCAGAACCATTTACCCAGTAAGAAACACCACCTCCACCTGGAGCAGAGATATTTAGGGGATGTGAAGCAACTTCAAAGAACATGGCAACAGAGAAGACAGATGACTCTACATTCCAGAATGAATTAGCCCTGACAGTCAAGAGTCAAGCTGAAAAGAGATGAGGAATCAAGGAGCTCTACCCAGGGACCTGCCCAGCAGAAATAATTTGAAGACAACAGGAAAAGAGAAAGAATAGTAGGGCCCTGTAGCATTGATGGAGTGAGCTGCCTTGGCCATCTATGTTACTACCAGTAGACTTCAAGTCTGTGGCCATTTTTCCCATGGTGGTGGTTTTTGTTGCTCTGTTGTGTCTGACTCTTCGTGACCCCATTTGCGGTTTTCTTGGCAAAGATACTGGAGTTGTCTGCCATTTCCTTCTCCATCTCATTTGACAGATGAGGAAACTAAGGGCAAAGAAGGTTAAGTTACTTGCCCAGGGTCACACAGCTAGTAAGTGTCGGAGGCCAGAGTTGAACTCAGGAAGCTGAATCTTCCTGACTCCAGGCCTGGCACTCTATCTACTGAGCACCTAGTTATAAAAGTACAGGCCCCCTAGAGTAAAGTGGGATCTGAGGTACTAGTTGCCCAGGTAAGGACCCAACCTATAAACTTGTGACTGCTGCGCTGGAGAAGTAGCCAAAAGGGGTGCTACATATAATTTTAATGAGATTATTCTAGTGGATAAAATAATATGTAAAATATAAAAGATATTTTGTGGAAGAAGGGGATGAGTCAGCATTATAGAATAGAAAGAACCCTGGTCTGCGGCAGCAAGGACCACTCTGGGCTGTGCTCCACTCCCAGACTGGTGCAATGGACCTTTCCTGTTGATTTTCCAGGCTATCTTGGGCTTGATTCACTCTGTCATTTTGTGGATTCTGTAGACCTAGAATTCGTTTAGAGTCATTTTTTTGGTGTTTGGAGGGATTTGGGAGAGAGCTCAAGCAAGTCCCTGCTTTTACTCCGCCATCATGGCTCTGCCCCCCCCCTTTTTTAAAGAAAAAAATGCATACTTCCCAAGGGCCTACTGGACTGTGTAATTATTTTTAAATGACCTTAGTCCATTGCTATGTACCATGAAATAAATCCTATCTTCATTACTTGACTCCAAATATAGCTAGTTCACCCAGAAAGAAAAACCTGTCTCAATCACCTATTTCTGAATCCATAGCCTCCATGTTAAAACCTGGACATGGCGAGCTCCAAACCCATTGTATACTGTTGAATCTTTGCCTCTCATTCATTCTTTTGAAGTACTTCATTTGGAATCACAGGTGTTATAGCTGGAAGGGACATGTAGTCCCTTACAGATAAGAAAACTGAGGCTGCGAAGCAAATTAACATGCTAAGTCTAAAAGTCAGATCTTCTAACTCTTAGTACAATGCTCTTTTTTTACTTTATGCTGCCTTTCCATCTGTGATCATGTGATCGCTTCCTTGACCCTGGCGAGGAAGTGTTTTTTTCAATGCTGTTGTTGTCCTTTATTTTTGAAGAGGACCAATGACATCACAGGTGATGTCTTGACTTGCCCATGAATTGGATCTAAGTGAGGCAGAATTGTACAAAATCATCAGCCTCACTCTCTCTTCCAAAGTCCAATGGTAAGCAAAAGTCAAGTCAACTGGGGATGGTCCAGGATACAGTCGATGACCTTGGTGTCTTTGATGCCTGACCTAGCACTAAGTGCTCCACAATGCCTGCTTTGGCCACCTTCATGGCCACTGGAAAAAAATTGTTCTCATTCATCCAGTCCGTAAGGGGAAGTCTTCACATGCTTGGGACAGACATTCCCCTAACTCACCCACAGGTTTGAGGCCTATTCTCTCCCCACTCTGGGAATAATTTGTACTTGTTATCTGCCATAACATTCTGTGTATTTGGATTAGACTGAAACTAATTGTAATTAGATTGTAAATTCCTTGAGAGCAGAGATAACCTTTTGCCACCTTTTGTATCCCCAGCACTTAGCACACTGCTTGGCACATAGTAGGCACTTAATAAATGCTTATTGATTGATTGTACAAATCATCATATAATTATTTTATTGCTTTTTTTCCTTTCTTGTAGAGCCTACTGAATAACAAGAAGTGGTTTTACCCATTTTCCATTTGAGGTTTTTTTTTTTTAAATTATCCTTCATTTTGTTATGGTACAAAACAGGATCCCCATGATCCTTTCATGGGGGGTCCAGGAAGTCAAAATATTTTAATTTCTGGATGGCACAGTAGGTAAGAGTACTGGTCTTGGAGTCAGGAGGACCTGAGTTTAAATCTGGCCTCAAACACTTATTAGCTGTGTGACCCTGGGCAAGTCACTAAGCCCTACTCACCTTAGTTTCCTCATCTGTAAAATGATCTGGAGAAGGGCATGGCAAATCATTCCAATTTCTTTGCTAAGAAAACTCCAAATGGAATCACAAAGAGTCAGACAAAACTGAACAGCAAACGACAACATTAATAGATATAATCCACATAAACAAAAATCCTTTTGGAGGTCCTTGATAATTTTTAAGAGTGGAAAGGGGCCCCAAGATTAAAAAAACTTTGGAAAGCACTTGTCTAGAACAAAGGAGTTCTAGACTTTGAGTCTGAAGATTTGTGTTCAAACCCTTGTTCTGCTACTATGTGTAATCTTGGGTTAACTCATTTCTCCACTATAGCCCCCTGTTTCTTCATCTGAAGAATGAGGGGTAAAACTTAAATTAAAGATTCTTAACCTCTTCTGTATCATGGCCCTTTTGACAGTCTTGTGAAGTCTATGGAACCCTTACTTAGAATAATGTTTATAAATACACAAAATAAAATATATAGGAATACAAAGAAAACCAGTTATGTTGAAAGTTATCAAAATGTTAAAAAAAAGTTCATTGGAGTTTATCTAATCATTAGATTAGAACTTCTGATAGATGATCTCTAAAGTAAATCTTATGATCCCATGTCCTCAATAACCATAGGTTGTAGTCACTGTATTTCCCTCTCCTACTATTTCATTATCCTCCAAATTCCTGGTTATCTTTTTGGCTTTTTGTTTCTTCTCTGAATAGAAGTCTATGAGCAGCAAATAGTAAGTTTGTGAGATGGATGTTTCTAATCTAGACAACTAGCCCCTGAATTCTAGAGTATCTGGGTTCTTTGATTTGGCAGCTACAGATGACTATACTACCAGCAACAGCCTACATCTGAGAGGACTAAGAAAGCCCAAGGCATGCCTTGACTGAATGAGAGATCCAGATCTTGTGATTTGCTCAGGCAGGTAGGTCTGAGGTGAAAGGGAAATGGCTTTTTTTAGTTAATTAATTTATTTTTCAACATTCACTTTTAGAAGATTTTGAGTTCCAATTTTTTTCCCTCCTTCTCTTCTCCCCTCCCTAAGCAATCTGATATAGGCTATACATGTACGATCATATTAAATGTATTTCACAATAGTCGTGTTGTGAAAGAAGAATCAGAACAAAAAGGAAAACCCACAAGAAAGAAAAAACACAAAAAACAACAAAAAAAGAGAAAATAGTATGCTTCTATCTACACTCAGACTCCGTAGTTCTTTCTCTGGATGTGGATAGCTTTCCATCATGAGTCTTTTGGAATTGTCTTAGATCGTAATATTGCTGAAAAGAGCTAAGTCTAACAAAGTCAGTCATCGCTCAAGGTTGCTGTTATTGTATACAATGTTCTCCTGGTTCTGCTCAGTTCACTCAGCATCAGTTCATATAAATCTTTCCAAGTTTTTCTGAAATCTGCCTTCTCGTCATTTCTTATAGCATAATAGTATTTCATTACATTCATATGCTACAACTTGTTTAGCCATTCCCCAATTGATGGCCATCCCCTCAATTTCTTTTCTTTAAAAAAAAAAAAGAACTGCTACAAATATTTTTGTGCATATGGGTCTAAAAGAGAAATATCTGTTGTGCAGTCCCATAAAGTTGTCTTTACCTCCCAGAGTATAATAGTTATGACTAGTTATAGTTTTATATTTTAGGTATTTGCTACTGCACACTTATCAGTCTTTAATTTTTAAGCATTTCTTTTGGTGGGGGAAATAAACAGCAATCCAATATCTGATATCTACTTTGTACACTGGGTACCTTTTCTAGAAGGGGCTCTGATAATACTTCTTAGGGAAAAACTCTAGACCTAAGCTAGGTGACACAGAAGATTGAGCTCTAGGCCTGGAGTCAGGAAGACTTGAGTTCAAATCTCTCCTCAGACACTTACTGGCTGTGGGACCCTGGGCAAGTCATTCAACCTCTGTTTGTGTTAGTTTCCTCAACTACAGAATGGGGATAGCACCTCTCTCCCACGGTTCTTGTGAGGATCAAAGAGATAATATTTATAAAGCACTTAGGATGGTTCCTGGCAAATAGTAAGGCATTTAACAAATGCTTGTTTCATTCCTCCCATTCTTTAGGAGATTTTCCCCGGAACTCTGGGGTAGAGACATTATTTTCCAAAGAGTTCTATATAAACCTACTCTTTGGGGAGCAAGGGGGTCAGGTTGCTTCAGATGGATGTGACTGACTTCAGAGTAAGATCCAGAATCCCTTAGCAGAAAGGAGAATCCTCGAGGCTGTGAGGTTCAAGTATTTGCCTGGGAACTGAACTCCTTAGGCTGGTCTATCCTACTGCCTAAATGTTTGTCATTAGGAGAAAATCAGTGAGCCCGAGAGACTTCATTACAGAGCAGTATTGGAGCGGGGATGCATTTCTATTTGGTGGTTTTACCCATGTGTCTGTTAGAGATTCACAGTTAGAAGTGAATCCTCTAGCACAACCTGCACCTGAGCAGAAATCCCCTGTACACATTCTAACAAACATTTATTAAGCATTTCCTATGCCAGGCACTGTTTGAAGACATTCCAGGATGAGAAACAATTTCCAGTTGTTTCAGTCGTGCCTGACTCTTCATGACCCCATCTGGGGTTTTCTTGGCAAAGCTACTGGAATAGTTCACCATGTCCTTCTGTTTATGGATGAGGAAACTGAAGCAAACAAGGTTAAGTGACAACTACCTACAGCATAAGGCTATATTTGAACAGCTCAAAGTAAGGCAGTTTTCCTTTATCCTGGGTGGAAACCATCTTCCGCACCTTCCACCCAGAGAAGCAACATGGTACCATAGTATTCCATGTGAAGTTAGAGGAGCCGCTAATTTTGAACTTGGGCAAGGCACTAACTTTGCCTCAGTTTCCTCTTTGGCAAAATGAGCAAGTTGAACTACATGACCCTGCCACCCCTAGGGGCTTTCCAGCTTTAAATCTTTGATCCTGTGAGGAAAAGTAAAAAGTTTACCCCCTTCTTCCTCACTACAGCCCTTTAAATAAAACCCCTGTGCCGGGAGCCCCTTCCTCTGTTTGGGGAGGGTAAAGGGTAAACTTTGGTTGCTACTGTATCCCCCCATTTAAGGTGGCTCAAGGCAGACACCTCGTCATTTCCCACCTAGTTACAAGATTTCGTTATTCCCTTCACAGGGTACTTTTCCTCCCCTCCCATCTCCTCTTTCTTTCCTTTTCATCTTTTTTTATGTGTTGTTTCCTCCCCGCCCCGCCCTATTAGATTGTGAGCTCCTTGAGGGCAGGGACTGTCTTTTGGCTTTATTTGTATCACCAGAACTTAGTATAGTGCCTGACACATTGTCAGCACTGCTTATTGAATGACTAAATACTTGAAAATAGTATCATTCATCTTCTAAGACTTCTTTTCTAGGCTAAAACTTTTGATGTTTTTGCAACCAAATCTCATTTTATAGTGGAGGCCCAGAAGGGGTACGTGATTTGTTTAAAGTCTCATGAGTAATTAGTGACAGAACTGATCCAAGGTAGTCTTAGTTAGGAAAGGTAGTGCTGACTATGTCCTAGACACTTGCTAAGCAGTAGGATACAATGAAAGGTTTCTCCTATCCCAGGGGAGGTGAGTCTGAATTCTCAAAAGTAGTTCAGTCTCTGGCTAGTCCCACCAAACTATAAAGGCTGCCAGGATAGGATTAGGAATGAATTATGTGCCTATCATATAAGCCAGCGTAGCTCACCTTCCAGTGATGAGGTTTATAACCAGAAATTTGTCCATCAGGTGAAAATTTGGCAGGGGCCACAATAACTAATAAAAACTATCTAATACAGAGGGGTTGCTCAGTGGAGCCAAAGTGGTGGAGAACAGGCAGCGACCTACCTAACTTCTCCCACATTGCTCTCCAAATAACCTTTATAAACTCCTCAAATAAAATTTTGGAGGAGGAAAGCCAACACAAGGTCAGAGTAAGATTTTTTTTAACCTAAGACAACTTAAGAGGTTGGCAGGAGAGGTCTATCACAACAGGGTGGGTGACAGCCTAGAGAACCAGCTACGGGCTTTGGAGGTGACTGAAACAGTAGTGGCAGCAACCTGGGAAGCTCTCAGCCCAGAGACCATAAAGCGAGGGTGTTGTGTGTTAGACAACTGGTTAGAAAGAGATTACAGGGGACCTTCTGTTGGCACTGAGTACAGCTGGCACTGATTAGCAATTCTATTGCCCATAAGCAGTTCTGGGTTGCAGTTCAAGCAGACAGAGGAGTGTGTCTGGTAGGTCGCAAGGGAGCAGGGGCCCTGAACGCAGTTCCAAGGCAAAGAGGAGCACAAGCACTTGAGGTTTGGGGAGACAAGGGGCCCTTCCTAGATAAAGACCAGAGCACAGACCAGAAGAGCAGTGACAACACTTCTACCTGGATCATACCACCTTGGAAGCTCCAAAAACTTGCAGATCCCCAGAACTAGCTCTGGAAACAGCAGCATGAAAAAGCCTAAAGTTTGGGACAGTGCCTCCCCACACCCGGGTGATCAGAGGCCAATTTTAACATAAAATTCAAAGTCAAGAAATAGTCGGGAAAAATAAGCAAAATAAAACAAAATAACTTGGCCGTAAGAAGCTACTATGGTGGCAGGAAAGACCAAGAATAAACTCAGAAGAAGATAACAACATGAAAATAACTACAAGCAAAGACTCAAAGAAAAACGCTAATTGAATCTAAGGCTGGCAATATTTCCTGGACAAATTGAAGAAAGAGATAAGAGTGGTAGCAGAAAAATAGGCAAAAGAAATGAAAGTGATGCAAGAAAATTATGAAATTAGAATTAATGGCTTGGTATAAGGGCACTCCAAAAAACACTGAAGAAAACAACACCTTACAAAACCGAATTGGCCTAATGTAAAAGAAGTGCAAAAAATTCACTGAAGAAAAAAAAAGCTCTTTAAAAAGCAGGATTGATCAAATGGGTAAAGAGGTAGAAAAGCTCATCGAAGAAAATAATTCCTTAACAATTAGAATTGGACAAGTGGAAGTTAATGATTCCATGAAACATCAAGAAACAATAAAACAAAATCAAAAGACTGGAAAAAATAAAGGAAAATGTAAAAATTCTCATCAGAAAAACAACTGACCTGGAAAATGAATTGAGGAGAGATAATTTAAGTATTATTGTACTACTTGATAGCTATGACAAAAAAAGAGAGAGCCTGGACGTTATAATTCGAGAAATTAGAGGAAAACTGCCCCCAATATTTTAGATCCAGAGAGTAAGTAGAAATTTAAAAAATCTACCTATTACCTCCTGAAAGAGATCCCCAAATGAAAGCTCCCAGAAATATTATAGCCAAATTACGGAGTTCTCAAGTTAAGGAGAAATTATTGAAAGCAAAGAAACAATTCAAATATTGTGACGGCACAGTCAGGATCACACAAGATTTAGCAGTTTCCATGTTAAAGAAGAGGAAAGCTTAGAATATGATATTCTGGAATGAAAGGGAGCTTGGATTACAAACAAGAATAACCTACCCAGCAAAATTGAGTATAATCCTTCAAAGGAAGAAATGTTCAGAGGGAGAGATATTTAATAACATAGAGGACTTTCAAGCATTTGTATTGAAAAGACCAGAGCTGGATAAAAAATGTGACACAAACACCAGATTCAAAAGAAGCATAAAAAAAGTAAACATGAAAAAGTATCATAAATGACTCAAGAAAGTTAAACTGTTTATATTCCTAACTGGGAAGATGATACATGTAGCTCCTAAGAACTTTATCATTATTAGAGTGGTTAGGAGGAGTCTACATAGAGGGTATGAATTTGAGCTAATTATGTTAGGATGATCTAAAAAAGAAGGAGGTGTGAAAGAGGGATGTGCTGGGAGAAGGGGGAAGTGAGAAGTAGAATGGGGAAAATTTTCTCACACAAAAGAGGCACACAAGGAAGAACTTTTATAGTGGAGGGGAAATTGGGGGAGGGGCAATGCTCGAACCTCACTCTCATTGGAATTGGTTCAATGAGGGAAGAATATATATGCACACACTCAGCTGGATATAGAAATTAGGAAAATAGAAGGGGAAAGAGAGGAGATATGGGGGGAGGTGATAAAAGGGAGGACAGATTAAAGAAAACAGTGGTCAGAAGCAAAACAGATTTTTTAGTAGGGATGGGATAAAAAAAGAGAGAGAAGGATAGGCAGAAGAAAACAGGATGGAGGGAAATACACAGTGATCATAACCATGAATATGAATGGGATGAGCTCACCCACAAAAGTAAATAGCAAAATGGATTAGAAACCAGAATCCAGCTATATGTTGTTAACAAGAGATAATATTTGAAACAGAAAGACACACACTGAGTTAAAATAAAGGGCTGGAGTGGAATCTAGTATGTTTTAGCTGAAGTGAAAAAAAAAGGCAGGGATGGCCATCACAATCTCAGACAAAGAAAAAGCAAAAAACAATATATCTAATTAAAGAGATAGTCAGGGAAACTCCATTTTGCTAAAAGGTACCATAGGTAATGAAGCAATAGCAAAAATATTTATAGCAAGTCTCTCTGATAAAGGCCTTCTCAAATATGTAGAGAATTGAGTCAAATTTATTTTTAAAAAAAGAGTGATTCCCCAAAATGATAAACTGTCAAAGGATATGAAGAGGTAATTTTCAGAAGAAGAAATCAAAGTTATATATAATTGTATGAAAAAATGTTCTAAATCATTATTGATTATAGAAATGCAAATTAAAGAAACTCTGAGGCACCACCTCACACCTATCAGAAATGACGGATGCTGGGAGATGATAAAAAAAAATAGATACACTAATAAACTATTGGTGGAGTTGTGAACCAGTTCAAACATTCTGGAGAATAATTTGTAACTGTGCTCACAGGGTTATAAAACTGTGTATACCATTTCACCCAGCAATACCACTACTAGGCCTGTACCACAAAGGGATCAAAAGAAAAGGAAAAGGACTTAGGTATACAAAAATACTTATAGCAGCTTTTTTTTGTGGTAGAAAAGAATTGAAAAATTGAAGAGATACTAATTATTTGAGGAAATGGCTTAACAAGTTTTAGCATGTGATTGTAATGGAGTACCGCTGTACTATAAAAAGTGATGGAGGAGAAGGGTTTTCAGAAAGAAAAAAAATAGCAAGACCTCAATGAGCTGATGAAAAGTGAAGTAAGAAGAACTAGGATATTGCTGTGCACACTAACAGCAATATTGTAATGCTGATCAACTGCAAAAGACTTGGCTCATCTGATCAATGCAATTATCTAAGACAATTCCAAAAGATTCATGATGAAAAAATGCTACCCAACACAATTCAGATATAAAGTGTGATACTATAAGCAAATTACGAGAGCAAGGAATAGTTTACCTATCAGCTTTATGGAGAATGGAAGAATTTATGACCAAACAAGAGATAGAGAACATTAAGAAATGCAAAATGGATCATTTTGATTACATTAAATTAAACAGTTTTTGCACAAAGCCAATGTGCCCAAGATTAGAAGAGAAGCAGAAAGCTGAGGAAGAATTTTTACAGCCAGTATCTCTGATAATCATCCCATTTCTAAAATATATAGAGAACCGAGTCAAATTTATGAAAATACAAGTCATTTCCCAATTGACAAATGGTCAAAGGATATGAACAGGCAGTTTTCAGAGGAAGAAATTAAAGCTAACTATAGTCATATAAAAATGATCTAAATCACTACTGATTAGAGAAATACAAATCAAAACAACTCTGAGGTACCACATCACACCTATCAGATTGGCTAACATGACAAAACAGGAAAATGATAAATGTTGGAGATGATGTGGGAAAACTGGAACATTAATGCATTGTTGGTAGAGTTGTGAACTGATCCAACCATTCTGGAGAGCAATTTGGAACTATGCCCAAAGAGCTATAAAACTGTGCATACCCTTTGATCCAGCAACGCCACTTCTAGGTCTGTATCCCAAAGAGATCATAAAAATGGGGAAAGGACCCACACGTACAAAAATATTTATAGCAGCTCTTTTTTGTGGTGGCAAAGAACTGGAAATTGAGGGG
>JAQQSZ010016620.1:0-10983 GCA_028646595.1 Phalanger gymnotis
GGCGATCAGTGGATTCTTTCAATTTCTATTTTACCCTCTGGCTCTAGCATATCAGGGCAGTTCTCCTTGATAATTTCTTGAAAGATGATATCTAGGCTCTTTTTTTGATTATGGCTTTCAGGTAGTCCAATAATTTTAAAATTATCTCTCCTGGATCTATTTTCCAGGTCAGTAGTTTTTCTAATGAGATATTTCACATTGTCTTCCATTTTTTCATTCTTTTGGTTCTGTTTTATAATTTCTTGATTTCTCATCAAGTCACTAGCTTCCACTTGCTCCAATCTAATTTTTAAGGTAGTGTTTTCTTCAGTGGTCTTTTGGACCTCCTTTTCCATTTGGCTAATTCTGCCTTTCAAAGCATTCTTCTAGTCATTGACTTTTTGGAGCTCTTTTGCCACTTGAGTTAGTCTATTTTCTAAGGTGTTAGTTTCTTCAGTATCTTTTGGGTCTCCTTTACCAAGTCATTAACTTGTTTTTCATGTTTTTTTTACTTCATTCTCATTTCTCTTCCCAATTTTTCCTCTATTTCTCTAACTTGCTTTTCCAAATCCTTTTTGAGCTCTTCCATGGCCTGAGACCAGTTCATGTTTTCCTTGGAGGCTTTTGATGTAGGCTCTTTGACTTTGTTGACTTCTTCTGGCTGTATGTTTTGGTCTTCTTTGTCACCAAAGAGAGATTCCAAAGTCTGAGTCTGAATGTGTGTCTGTTTTCACTGCCTGGCCATGTTCCCAGCCAACTACTTGACCCTTGAGTTTTTTATTGGGATATGACTGCTTGTAGAGTAAAGAGTACTTTGTTCCAAGCTTGAGGGTTATGCGCTGTTGTTTTCAGAGCTATTTCTCACAACCAGCTCTGTCACACCAGCACTCCTCCTCCCCCACGAACCACCAATCTGGACCTGACTCTGATCTTAAGCGGGCTTTGCACTCCTGCTCAGATCCACCACTTAATTCCTCCCTCCAGGTGGGCCTGGGGCCAGAAGCGACTGCAGCTGTGTTTCTGTAGCTGCACCACCTCTGCTCTCCCTGGGGCAGTGGCCGAACCTTGAACTCCTTTCACTCTGTGCCCTAGAGCTTTTCCCACTAACCTTCTCTGTTGTCTTTGGTGTTTGTGGGTTGAGAAGTCTGGTGACTGCCACAGCTCACTGATTCAGGGCACTAGGGCCTGTTCCACCCGGCTCTTGGTCTGGTTGGTCCAGGTGCAGCCCACGCTGGGCTCTGCTCCACTCTGCTCCCAGCTCCATGAGTGATAGACCTTACCCAGCAACCATCCAGGCTGTCCTGGGCTGGAGCCCTTCTTCCCTCTGCTATTTTGTGGGTTCTGCAGTTCTAGAATTTGTTCAGAGCCACTTTTTATCAGTGTTTGGAAGGTCCTTGGGGAGAGCCCTAGACAAGTCCTTGCTTTCCAGCCCCCATCTTGGCTCCACCCCCAGGAATCAAAATTCTTAACCTTAGAAGTCCAGAAGTTTATTTTGAGCTTACTCTCCCAACTTACCTGTATGATTCCTGTTTTTGCCTTTATTCAAGTGCCCAAATTAACTTTCAAAGACCCAGGTCTGAGTATGAAACTCCTCAGTTCCAAAACCTGAAATTGCTCTCCACTGCAATAGAAGAACCTGACCTTTTAAGGCCATCCACAATTTGGTTCCAACCTATTTTCCTATATTATCTCATATTACTACCCTCATTCCAGTCAAACTATATTAGTGGCTGTTCCTGATCTCAACCTGTATTCTCCTCAACAAGAATCAATTATAATAAGAATTATTTTGTGCTGATGGTGTGTCAGGCACTGAGCTAGATGCTGAGAATACAGTGAAAAAACAGTTCCTCCCCCAAGATATTATATCCTCTAGGGGCGACATATTCCTTCCACATCTCTGCTCATTAGGTTCCTTTTTCATCAAGGCTCACCTGAGGTTGATGCCTATGGGAAAATTGCTTTGGTCACTCAGTTGAATTTTTTTTTGTCCCTTCTTACCTTTCCCCCACTGGAGTCTCACTTTTGTCATGTGTATATGTTATTTTTCTTTAGTGGACTGTGTGCCAGTTGAGAGAAAGGATGGTGTTTATTTCGTTATTGTATTCTTTCTACCTATCCTACTGCCTTGTACAGAATAGACTTATGATGTTTTTAAAGGTCAAGGAAGATGATATGATTAGTAAAGTGATATGTTCCCCAGTGTAAAACTTTACTCCTTTAGGTATCTGGAACTTGGAATTTTCCATAGACGACTAAAAATTCTATACCCTGGAGGCTTGAGAGCTACGCTAAGTTCTGGACTGAGCCTTCCCTCTGCCCTCCATTTTGACTTTCATATGCCAAACTATAGGCTGTATTTAATTTCCCAGCCCCTGATCTCCTATTACTCATGCCTCAGTGAAAGCAATTTTAAGGAGTTAATACATGTTTGGAGATGTTTTCTGATGCAGCCTATATACACATGCTCCTCTTTCCCTAGTCCCCAGCAGGCTTGAAATATGTATAAGAGTATGTTTGGAATTTAAGCAGAATTCTTTTAAGCAAAGATCTGGGAACAGGTGTGAGATTCCTGAAATGACCTGAATTTCTACAGGCAACTTTTAAAAACTGCTACCACTAAAAAAAATAGGCAAAGGAAATAGAAAACAAAAAAACAGGATATGAAGGGTGGAGACTCTCTCTTTTTTTAGAGACTGTTAATGAAAATACTGTTTTTAGTGAAAAGTTCAAAATTTCCTTCCTACAGTCATTTTTCTCATTTAAGCTAGCAAACTAGTATTGATTTTTTTTTCCTGCAATGATTCTGCTATATCAGATTGAATGTATTTTAACCTATGGAAATATTTTCTATAATGTCACAGAATACAAGACAACATTTTCTGCAACATGTTTGTGTAGTCTTCATATTCTTAGTTAAAAACATAAATTAACCTTCATGAATTCAGTTAAAGATCTGTCAAAGGAAATTTAGCACTTGCTCCTAAATAAACCCATGTACTTAAAAAAAATAGATTGCTTTGCTAATTCTAATCTTCACACTTCTTGGGAGAGACTTACACTGTATATAGGGCTCTTAATAAATGACTCTTTTCTGCAGTCATTTCTTCCTATAAAGTTACTAGAAACAGTTTTATTCATAAGAACCCATTAGAGGTTCTTCTAAGATCATAGGATGAGTGTTTAAGAAATGGAAGGCATATAAACTGCTCCTATAAAGGTATAAATACTTACTAGCTGTATGACCTTGAGCAAGTCACTTAACTTCTGCCTGCCTCAGTTTCTTCAATTGTAAAAAGAGGGGTAATAATAGGGATGCAAGATGACCCTATTTGGAAATTGGAGGATCAACAGAACAAAAAAGTAGCACTCTTTTATGTTCTGATGCCTCAAGAAGGTAAGAACAGATTAGAGACATCAATATCCCACTTGTTGGAAATGCTTCTTTGCAGATGGTGCTGTCCATTAAAGTGAGTAAACTAGGAGAGAGAATGAAATGGGTGGAATATTTTTATTAGACACTAGCACTAGCAACTACTTCATACTACTTTTGGTCAATGATATCCCCAGTTTGACATTACACTATAGGGAATTGTAGATCAATTCAGGACAACCATAAGAAATGACTTGATTTCTCAGACCGAGATAATAAAAGCAGAAATTGAGGAGTTACTTAAATCTGAAGAAGAAAAAAATAAAGAGCCCCAAAGGATTACTTAGTTTTAACACAAACTCCAAAGCCCCATATAATAATGAAACGAATGGGAAAAATGCTTGCCTCAGTGATTTTGAAAGGGAAATAGAAATACTTAGAATGGAATTTCCCCCAACTTACTTATTTTTTATTTAAAAACATTTTTATTTTCAGTTCCAAAGTCCCTCCTTCCCTGTGCCCCTCCCCAAACTATTGTGAAGGCAAGGAATATGATACCTATTATACATATGAAGTCAATCAATTAATAAACCTTCATTAAGTGCCAGATGCTGGGCTAAGTGCTGGGGTTATAAAAAGAGGCACAATATAGCTCCTGCCCTCAAGGAACCTACAATCTAATTAAGAGAGGGAAAGCACTGGGATTAAGAGAGGTTGGGGAAGGGTTCCAATAGAAGGTAGGATTTTAGTTGGAACTTAAAGGAAGCCAGAGAGGAGGAAAGACAGCATTACAGAAATGAGAGACAGCCAGAGAGAATGGTGGGAACTGAGAGTTAGAGTGTCTTGTTTATGAAATGGCCAGGAGGCCAGTGTCACCTAGATTGAAGAGTACATGTCATGGAGTAAGGTGTAAAAAGACTGGAAAGTTATATGCTTGCAAAACATATTTCCACATTAGTCATGCTCTGGGGAAAAAAAGGCAAAAAAAAATGAGAAAAGTGCGCTTAAAATGGAATTTTGAAAAGTCTTTTCTGATTATATAAATCTAATTAATATAAATCCAATAAAGACAGAAGAATAGGGTTAGGGGGTTTTGCTCCACATATAATGAGTTACAAGGGTCGTCTGACCTCATTTGTCTGTCACCCCTCAGATTACTACTTAACTCATCATCTTTCATTTTATCATCCTGAGTACTTGGGTAGAGGCAGCCAGGTAGCCCATTGGACCTGGAGTCAGGAAGACTAGTTCAAATCTAGTCTCTGACACTTACCAGCTGTGTAACCCTGTCTAAGTCTTCCTACCTTCTGTCTGCCTCAGGTTCTAAAATGAAAATAGTAAAGGCACCTGTCTCCTAGGGTTGTGAGGATCAAGTAAAGCTCTTAGCATAGTGCCTGGAATGTAGTAAATTCTCTATAAATGCTAACTATTGTTGACAGCTAGGTGGCACTGTGAATAGGGCACCAGGCCTGGAATCAAGAGGACTTGAGTTCGAATTTGAACTCTGACACTTACTAGCTGTGTGACCCTGGAAAGTCATTTGACCTTGCTTGCTTCAGTTTCCTTGAAAAATAACCTGGAAAAGTAAAGGGCAAACCAATCCAGCATCTTTGCCAAGAAAACCCCAAGTGGAGTTACAAAGGGTTGGACATGACTGAAGACCAATAATTATTATTATTGTTATTATTATGAATCTAGGGAATATTTTTGGCTATTTCTTCATTAATTTCTAAAATTTCCACATATTTCTCAATTGATTCAGTAAGCTTAGAGCCCCTACTTCAGCTTCAAATCCTTCTTCTGACATTATTGATATATGACCCTAGGAAAGTTACCTCTCTGAGTTTATGTTTCCTTATTCATAAAATGAGGGTAAGAATACTTACTGGCTTCATGGCATTGTTAAAGCTTTGCAGATCTCAATGTTATATAAATGTGATTCGTGATTTTTGAAAGCCTGAGCTGGACTACACTGTAGGTCTGTAACTTGCCTCCCTGACTCTATATTTAATCTATTGTCTATCTGCCTCTCTCTCTACCTGAAGGCGGCATAGAACAATGGATAGAAAGTTTGCTACACAACCTGAGCTTAAGTTCTTTGACACATACTGGATGTGTGATCCTAGACAAGTCACCATACCTCTTGGTGCCCTAGGTAACTCTCTAAGACCAAAAGTTGTGGAATAGTTGCACATTTGCATTGGCAGAGTAAGGTTCCTTGTGAGAAGTCCCCTAAATCAATAATCATAGGTCTGGTTTAAAAAAAGATCAAAATAATTACTGGGATTTAGACACTATCTTGCCACCATCCACAAGTGTTCTAAATCCGTATTATGAACTAATTTTCTTGTCATTCCATTTCTCTGTCTTGCAACCCCAGACCTCCTTCTTTGTTCTCACAGCAAATCTCCCTTTACTTCTTTCTCAGGCTAGCCATCCTCTATTCCCTTACTTATCTTGATCCCATGGTGAATCAATTCAACTTTATACTATTTTCTTCTCTTGAATATCTTTATCTTATCAAAGATCTGGCCCAACCTGCCAGACTCCCACCTTGAATTATTCTCAACTGAATAAAGATAGAGAAAATGGTCAAACTGTGCTAAGTGGTTCTACCACAGATGTATGTTACACAATCTTAACTGGGACCCAGTCAGTAAGTCCATTTACATTTCTTTAATTAATTCACCATCCTCTTCACCACAGCAACTTTCAGAAACTTTTTCATTTATCTTCAAGCTTTGACCCCTGCCCCATCCTCTCATCTGAGAACCTTAAATCATATCACACTGAAAAAAATCGAGGCTTTTTTTCGGAGACCTCCTTCTCCCCTCCTCTTTATCTCGTACCACTCAGTAGTTATGAATTGGATTTAAGTGTGGCAAAGTTGCACAAAGTCTCAGCATCACTTTCTCTTCCAAAGTCATCAAAGTCCAGAGGCAGGACAAAACTCAAGGGGCTGGCGATGGTGCGAGCCGAGACATCAACCGTGATGTCATTGGTCCTCTTCAAAAATGAAGAATGCGCAACAACAGTGATAATTGTATGTCTTTGGAAGATGACTTCCACTACTGCCTAGACTATAGCTATAACCTGCTCATGGATCTCCCATTCCTCAGCTGTCAAAATGATCTTCCTAAAGCGCTGATCTGACTATGTCGTGCATCCCTGCCCCCCACCCCCATTTGAGAAACTCTAGCAGTTCCCTATTACCTCTGGCAGTAAATATCCTCTGGCTTTTACAGCCCTTTATAACCTGGCCCCTTGCTATTTTTCAGGGATTTTTATACCTTATTCCTCTGTGATTCAGTGACACTGGTGTCTTTTTTTGATACTTCATCTTCCAACTCCAGGCATTTTCACTGGCTGTCCCCCATTTTTCCCTCTTCATGTCTGCTCTCTGGCTTCCCTGGATACCTTTAGGTCTCAGATAATGTTGAGATGCACCATAGCTCTTTGGCCCATAAATAGCCTTCAGGGCATTGTAAAAGTGCTTTGGATTATTATTATCAGCATAAAACTGAATTTCATCTGCCTTCTTCCTGAGCCAAGAATCCTTCCTCTCTCTAAGCTTTGCCTGTACTTTACTTTTGATGAAATTAAATGCTGCCTTCTTAGAGATGGATGAGCTATCCTCCTGGTAAATCCTGTGGAGTTCCTGTTTTTCATTTAGCAGCTTCTGAATTTCCCCATCGTTTTCACCAAATCAGCCTTGGTGTGTGCGATGGGCAAATGCAGTGCAGTACACCAAATCTCTGAAAGCTCTCCACTCCTTCTCTGCTCCACTGTTGCCAACTGTGTGTTGGCTCAACTTTTCCTCCAAGTTAGCAACAAACTGTTCTGGTGCAGAGAGGAGCTCATATTTGTTCACATTAATTCTTCTGGTAGTCAAATTTTGCCTTGGGGGTGCTGCTTTTGCTGAATGTGAACAATTAGGTTGGAAAAGATAAGTCTGTGATCGGTCCAGCACTCTGGACCACACATTGCCTTTGTCACTCACATCCTGTCTGTCTCTTTTCCTTATGATCACATAGTTTATTAAATGCCAATGTTTGCTGCGATGGTGCATCCATGAAGTTTTATTGCACTTAGGTAAATGGAAGACAGTGTTGGTGATGAGAAAGTGATGAGATGCACAAGTCTTCAGTAGTAAGTGACCATTGCTGTTGCTGTTTCCGATTCCATTCCTTCCTAGGACTCCCTGTCAAGTCTAGTAGTCTGACCCTACTCTAGCGTTAAAGTCACCCAGAATTATAAGCTTGTCCTCTTTTGGCACATTGATGATAAGGGTCTCCAGGTCTTCATAAAAATTTTCTTTGACCTCATCAGGGTTCGTCATTGTGGGAGAATAGGCACTAATGATGGTGGAATGACTTTTTCCTGCAAGTGGCAATTTCATTGTCATGAGCCAGTCATTCACTCCTTTTGGCAGGCATACAAGCTTGTTGACTAGATTAGTTTTGATTGTAAAACCGACACCAGCTTCATGGCCCTCCCCTTCACTGTGGCCACTTCCTAAAAATGTGTATCCAGCTCCACTTCAGTTAGCTGGCCTTCATTTGCCTGCTTTGTTTCACTCAGGGCTGCTATTTGGATGTGATACCTACTGAGTTCTCTTGCAACAAGAGCTGTTCATCTTTCAGGTCTACTGGATTTTGTGTTGTCTGTAAGTATGCGCACATTCCATATGCCAATGGCGAGTGGAATTGTCTTTGCAGACTTTGACTCAAGAATAGTGATGTCATTTTGGTCCTCTTTGAGAATGAAGAACAAGAACCAACCAGCCAACTTTCTGTAAGAAGGCTTTCTAAGTCCTTGGTGCTTGGTGCCTTTCCTCTGAGACCATCCGCAATTTATCCTGTATTTGACTTGTATAGTTATTTGTATGGTGTATTTCCAATTAGACTGTGAGCTCCTTGAGAGAAGAGATTGTTTTTTTTGTTGCCTTTCTTTGTATCCCAGGATTTAGCACAGACCCTGGCATGCAGTAGGTGCTTAATAAATTATTTTTACCTGACTAGTATTGTTATTATTATTTTGTTTATAGTCAGTTAATGGTCTTATAGCATAAAGCAAAGGGTGATGTCTTGTTAGGACAAATGTCTCACAGAAAAGAAGAAAATATAAACACACACACACATATATCCTTAATGTGACCTCCTCCTTTACAGATACATACATATATAGCAATGAAATCACTACCTACACAGATGAAATCACAAGTTTGAACATATATGTACTTACGCATATGCAATATTGTATGTATGATATGTGCATATGTATTATATGTATATATGGCCTCAAATTCCCCATTCATTATTAAAGTAACTTCTTTTACTACAAATAATTTGGTTAATTGCTGATGACACTATAAAGGAAAGGATATATATAGAAGAAAAATTGCCAACGTATCGGATCCCAAGGCTATAGCTTAACAAGGAGATGTTCTTTAAGCCCTTGTTGGGAGAAAAAGTGATCAGAGGCACAAGCATGGAGCAGTTTCACCAAACCCTGCTCTGCTCCTGACTCTTCAAATAGCTTCAGCAGTTCATTTATTGTTTCAGAGCCCCAGTTGCTAATGAGGGCAGATAATTCAATCATGCCGGCATAAAAGTCTGTATATATGCAAGGTGTAACTCAGCTTTCCTGACTATTCTGGAGGAGGGGAGTGGATGACATCTCCTAGAATGCCAAATGACTGGCTCTAGGCCTAGGGCAAGTGGAAGCGGGGCTTTCCAGGCTTATAGAAAAACCCTAGAGAAAACATGAAGCTCAATGTAAAACTTCATGAGATAATGTCTTCTCGTTACCCATGATAGTGATGAAAGACAAAGGTTAATAAAATTTCACTGATTATACTACTCAACACAGCTTCTGTAAGAAGCCTGTCTCACTTTCCTTTAGTGCTAGTACCTTCCCTCTGAGATTATCTCCAATTTATTAGCCATATAGCTCGTCTATAATTATATATAGTTATGTGCATGTTGCCACCTCCATTAGATTATGAGCTCCCTGAGGGCAAGGACTGCTTTGGCCATTTTTTTGTATCTGTGGTGCTTAGTGCATAGTAGGTGCTTAATAAATGTTGAATCGGTGAATACATGGTTTTTGTCAAATGAAATTTTCTTGGTGTTTTCACATATTGAATTCAAAAATGTAAACAGAATTTATCACCCACTGTTATTGACATGGGAAGATTGGATATAAATTATTCAATATGAAGTAGTAATAAAGGGTGGTTTGCTCGAGGGTGGACAGGTAGGTGGGAGAAGGAGATAGCAATAAGTTACAAATTAGTTTGCTCTTGCATGCTGTGTGGAATCTCAGCTTATGTTTGCAGCATTAAAAGGTGGGACATGTTCATAAGTCATGCAGTGAAATTCTCCTTGTGGGAAGCAGATAGGTGGTCCTGTGCCTGAAGTGCTAGATGTGCTATCTGGAAGACTTGAGTTCAAATCTGGCCTCAAATACTTACTGGACTTGTGACTTGACCTGGGCAAATCACTAGGCTTCTGTCAGTCTTAACTTTTCCATCAGGAAAATGAGGATAATAATGCTCTCCTCCCCTACCGTGGGTTGCTGTGAAGATAAAAAGAGATAATAGTTGTAAAGTATTTTGCAAATCTTGAAGTACTGTTGTTGTTCAGTCCTGTCTGACTCTTTGTGACCCCATGGACCGTATCGTCCACGGACTTTTCTTGGCAAAGATACTGGAGCGGTTTGCCATTTCCTTCTCCAGCGGATTAAGGCAAATGATGTTAAGTGACTTGCCCAGGGTGACATAGCTAGTAAGTGTCTGAGGCTGGATTTGAATTCAGATTTTTCCCAACTTTAAGCCTGGCGTGTTATCCACTGTGTCATCTAGCTGCCCTGTTTGAGAGCTCTGATTTGTGACCGAAATTCTTTCCTTATTTCCATCCTTATTTTTTCTTTTGCTTCTTCTAAATCTTTTGTATTCTCCTCTGAACAATTCTGCAGTTTCATGCCGATGTCTTGTCGTTTCTAGAAGCTCTAGAGGATTTATTTATTCTTCTTTTTCATTGCGGGGATGTTAATTTGGCTGTTCATCATGGTGTAATGTTTATCAGATGCGGTCTGTCCTTTATTCCCCTTTCAACCACTGAGGCATGCTTTGACAGGATCAAAGCTGCATCTCCTCTCCCACAATCTGTTTTGATTTGATTTTGATCTTCTGCGCTCTCAGAAAGGCAGCAGGATGGTGTGGAAATAGCACCGGTCTTGCGGTGTTACAATCTGTATTCACGTCTCTTCTTGTGCTACATTCTTGTGGTCCTGTGCCTGACGTGCTAGAGCTGGAGTCAAGTTGACTTAAGATCGTAGGATCGCAAACTTAAAGCTGTAAGCTTCTTAAAGCTGTAAGAGCCCTTCAAAGTCTCCTCCCATCATTTTGGAGATCAAGAAACTGAAATGTCAGTCTCACACACACACAAAAACCTTTCAGCTACAAAATGAGAGAATTAGGCCAAATGATCTAACTATAAGTACCTTTGCAGTTCCAAAATGATATGTTGCTGTAACATTCTTTAAAAACATACTTGACATGTGCCTTGAATGAAGAAATGTTTATTAAGCTAGATGGCACAATGGATAGAGCACCAGGTCTGATGTCA
>JAQQSZ010016621.1:0-10983 GCA_028646595.1 Phalanger gymnotis
GTCTCAGCAATGATAGGGAAGTTAGGACATTATGAAGAAAGGAAGATTTCTTGGAGAAATATCATGATTAGTTTTGGACATGTTGAGTTTAAGAATTCTATGGGTCATATAGTATGAAATGTTTAATATGCAATTTGCATTGCAAGACTAGAGGTAGAGAAGTTAGGGTTGGACAAATATTTCTGAAAATCATCTGTATAAACACAACAATTGAAACCATAGGAGCAGATGAGATCACCAAATGCAACACCATAGATGGAGACGAGAAGAAGGCTCTGAATAGAACCTTATGGAACATTCATATTTAGTGGGTAAGGCCCATAAGGAGCTCCAGGAAAGTCAGACAACTGGAAAACCAGCATAAAGCAGTGTCAGGAAAATATAGAGATAAGAGAGTATCAAGCAGGAGAAGGCAAACTGATGGCATCAGATGATGCAGAAGAGAGAAATTATCTTAATTGTTAAGTCTAATGATCTTTCTTTTCAGTAACAATGACGATTGAAAAAATACTCTAAATATGGCAGTTAAGAGATCATTAGTAACTTTGGGGCAAGCAGTTTTAATTGAATGAATAGTTCAGAGGCTAGATTACAGAGAGTTAAGAGTTAAGAAAGTTAGAAAGGAAAGGAAGTAGAAGCACCAGTTGTGGATGGCATTTTCAAGGAATTTAGCCATAAAAAGGAGGAGAGACATAGAACAGTAGTTATGCTCTAAAATTATTTGGTATATAGTTTTATGGGCACTTGACTCCCCCATTTAGATATAAAATCTTTGAAGGAAGGTATTATTTCATTCTTCGTTTTTGTATCCCTAGAAACTAGAACAGTGTTTGACACATGATAGGTGCTTAATAAATGCTTGTTGATCAACTTTTTGGGTACATATGAAAGCATTCAGTGTCCTTAGTTCCCTTGAATGAAATATATTCCAGACATATTCTCTTATCCTTTTTCAAATAGGAAGGGGATAACGTTTAAAAAGGGCCCACTTACATTGTAAGCTACCAGTTAATAGGAACGTCTGCTCCAGGAGCAATGTAACATTTTATGTGGTCATGGAGAACTAGAATAGCTGCTTTGGTGGAAAATGTCATGGCTGTGGTAAGTGGAAGAGTCAGCTGCTGTGCACTCAGTCTTGTGGCCACTCGCTCGTATTTGTCCTCCTCCTCAGCTCATTCTTTTTTTCTGCTTTCCTGTTACAAGACTCTATCCTATAAGCTGCAATCTTCTTTAAGAATTATTCAATCACAATGCTAAAGTGTTGAGCAAGTTTCTACATAAATTTGGGTTAGACAACTTAGGCTGGAATCTTGGGTTTCAATATCAGAGAATTTGGGATTTTTTTGCATTACCTTGGACTTCAGGGTGTTTCAGGAGGAGAAGCAGGCCATATCTCAAAGTTGTACTGACTGTTTCCATTCCAGCATCAAATAAATCCAATCCTGCTGCTGCAAGATTTTCTAGGTCAAACACAGAGTCTGGATTCTTTTGTTCCTACAGATTGTTCAGGCAGCAATAAACAAACGAATGAATGGTTAGATAGATAAAGGAATGAATAAATAAATAAATAGAATTGCAATAATTAAGAAGTAATAACATTAAAGCTGGCCGTAGATAAGAACTGGGAGGAAGGAAGCATGACTTTAGTTCCCTGCCTCCTTTTCTAACCACTTCTGGTATTCTCTTTTTTAGAGGAGTAGAGACTACCTAATGCTTCTTGTTTGTCAGGACATGGACACAATTCTGCCCTTGTCAAACTTTTCAAGACTTTTCTGCCTATCTTCTTTCCCCTTAGAATCTCCTCTTAGTTTATTGTAATGTTGGAAAAGATCTGGCACAATAACACCTACTAAGGTCTCTGTTGAGAAATTAGAAGATGATCTTTTTAGGTATTTCAGGAGAGTTTGTAGATCTTTAAGCCTAAGAACTGTCTAGGCCCATTAGAGTTTCCTTGAAACTCACCCAGAATGAATTGAATCTCATCTAACAGTGGTGTCAGAGAACCCAGAGGCCAAAAAGTATAAAAACATGTTTGGAACCCAGGAAAGCAAGGGTGGAAGGTTGGGTGGGAATGACTATGAAGTAGCAGTACAGATGGCAAGATTCAAGGAAGGTGACTAACTCGGATGTGAAACATTTGAGACTGGACACAGGTTATAATTTAGTTGAGACTGTGCTTATTCGTTATTCAAGACAGGTTAGTATAGGGTAGCAATTCCAAAGTCAATGGGACTCCTCTCTATTACAACCCCGAAAAAATCATCACTTAGCCTTGGTTTAAAGACCTTTAATGGAGAGAAGACCTACAACCTCTTGAGACATTCTATTCTCCTTTTGGTCACCTCTAGATCTTACTTTTTCATTTTATCAAGCCTATATCTTTCTGTCTGCAACTTTTGACCATTTCTCCTAGTTCTGCCTGTTGGGATTAGGCAGTAGAAGCCTAATTCTGTTTTACCTGCCATTCCTTCAAATACTGGAAGTTCTTACCTCCTCCATCTAAGTCTTCCTTCTCCAGGTGAAACATTGTTAACTCCTTTAACTAATTCCATATGACTTAATCTCACAGTGCTTTGCCATGCTGGTTGTCCTTTTCTGGACACTCCATTGCTGGATCACAAAATATATACCCAGGTATAGAGGGTGTAAGAAGATATGAAATCTTGGGGGAGGGGCAGGCTATGAATGGCTTGAAGTATCCAACAAAAGACTTTGTAATTGACTTTAGAAAAAATAGAGAGCTATTGGGATTTATTAAGTAGGGGAGTGATATGGTCAGGTTTGAACTCTAGGAAGATTATTTTCACCACTGAGTGGAAGATGGATGGGAGGGAGGAGAAACTTAGGGCAGGAAGACCATCCAATAAGCCATTATGATAGTGCTACCATGAATTGATGAGGGCGTGGAGAAGAATGATAACAATGTCACAAGTGAGAAAGGACATAGTAAAGCAGGGAATAGACAATAATCACCAGTTAAAATGACTTCTCAGAGTTTTCCTCAGCATTAATTTGGAAGTTTCTCCTGACTACCTTCTTCATGACCTTAGTATAGGACTGAAGAAAAGTCAATTGCTTCAAGGAGAGTGGATCCCAGAAGAATAGGGTGAGAAAGGTAGACACTTGGCCCCCACACAGTGGCCTTTCAAAATCTCATTGTAGCAGTCTCCCGCTAGTTCCCTTTCATGTCTTAGGGCCACCAATCTCATTCAACTTCAGTGACATTAATTTTTTTTAAAAAGGAACAACAATGTTAAGAAACTTTGTAATATGGTCACCTGTAATGTTAATGAGATATGAAGATCTTCCCCTCCAATTAATTGGCTTTATATGGAGCCCATCAGGGAAGCTTGCTTAGGGGAGGCTTGCTTGTAGGAAGGCTTTCACACCTTTTTGGTACTAAGTTGATTAAGCACTGGGTAATGAGGGTTACTATGTCTTCTGGCTCTGAGATGTGTATATATCCTCTGAGTTGGTATTTTGCTTTGGGGGTTCACTTATGAGAAGGATCTTGTGATTCCCTGGCCAAGACCTTGAGCAGCCCGTATGTTCAAACCCCTTGATTGCTGAGATATAAAGGCTCTCTCCATCCAGTGGTATATATAAAGTGTATAGCAATATTGCTTTGATCAGGCAGTCAGAGCCCTGTCTGTTGGTCTTTATGCTCATTCCTTTGCTTGTATTTTCTCTGCTTGTACTTTCTCAGACATTCAGCTTTCTGATCCTTCATCTGAACTAGTAAATGTAATTAAGAGTAGGATTGTTAACCCCTTTTTGAGCAGTTTTTCATAGAAAACTAGATCTAAAAACCTGTGATAGCAGGCCATCCTGGGTATGCTAGGGTGCTTGCTGCTATAACGCCATATAAATATAAGTAGTGCAAAAGTAGAAATGGATTAAAGAGATGAAATAAGCAAAAATTTCCAAGAAGAAATATTTTGAAGGAAAACAAACTGTCAAAATCTCTTGGAAAAATTAACAAATTACACAAAATTCTGCAAATCCCTTAGAAATGATAAGGAAGATACTTTGAGAAACTCTGAAATAGTTCATAAAACTAGCCAAAGAGTAAAATGAAAATATTAATTGAAATGTCAAAGCAAAGCTCTCAAACAAAAACTTATCAAAAAAGCAAAGAATTATGAAAAATATTCTCCCTAATCAATAATTTCTCCGAAAAACAAAATGACAGAATTAAAATGAAAATTTAAAAGCAGAAAGAAAATTAACTGAACAAAAACTTCAAACAACAATATATTTAGGAGAAAATATGAGAGCTCTACAAATCAATACTGAACTTGTATGTGGGATGATGAAGTCATCTAAATGTTATAGGATTTAGAGAAAATGATGATGAATAAGAAATTTAATACTTTTCTGAGGAAATAATTCAGGAAAGTTGTGAAGAGATGTGAAGCGATGTCAAATTTCAATTTGGAAGAATTCACACGGAATGTGAATGGAAATATCAAGTATATCTCATCAAAAATCATTGTAGTAAAACTTCAGGTTATACAACAAATAAAAACATTTGTAGATAGTCAGTAAAGCTATTAACATTCTCATAAGAAAATCAACCAGGGGAGCCTGGGACTACTAGGTTACAAGAATCCAGAGAAAAAAAACCATAATATGACATTGTGGAAAGCAAAAATGTTTTACTAATGTGCCCTGATAACATAACTTTCAAAGTTTTGTCTACTAAATACAATATGACATTCAAATGGGGTACGATTGAAGCCATTTCTAAAAAAGAACCCAGAGGAAAATAGAGCATTTGAGATAATAATGACTAATCTGAGAGCATATAAATGGACAAAGTCATCAATAAAAAATGTTGATATATTTAAAAGATATATATCAAATGAAATTTCTGTTTTCATCTGGTAAGGGACAGACAAATCTATGAGTTTGAAATAGGAGATTTTTATTTAAAAAAAAAAAACCTCACATTGAAAGATATACTTTTTCCAGATGATAAGATGGTATACTTAGAAAATCCTAGAGAATCAATTAAAAATTAGTTGAAATAATTAACAACTTTAGCAAAGTTGCAGGATATAAAATAAACCCACATAAATCATCAGCATTTTTGCATATTATCAACAGCGGTGAGAGAAAGAAAAAATTGATTTAACTTTCATGGACCATATAAAATACTTCAGATTCTACCTGCTGAGACAAACCCAGGAACAATATGAACATAATTACAATATGCTTTTCACACAAATAAAGTTATATGTAAACAACTGAAAAGATATTAATTGCTCAAAAGAAGGCTAAGCCAATTTAATAAAAGTGACGATTCTACCTAAGTAAATTTACTTGTTCAGTGCCATACCAATCAAACTACCGAAAATTATTTTGTAGAGCTAGAAAAAAGATCAAAATTCATTTGGAAGAACAAAAGGTCAAGAATACCAAGGGAATTAGTGAAAAAAAATTGAAGAAAGGTGGCCTAGCCATACCAGATCTCAAATTGTATTGTAAAGGGGTAATCATCAACACGATCTAGTACTGGCTGAGAAATAGAGTGGTGGATCAGTAGACTAGATTAGGTACACAAGACAAAGAAGTAAATGACCATAGTAAGCTAGTGTTTGATAAACTCAGAGAAACAAGCTTTTCACATAAGAACTCACTATTTGACAAAAAATGCTGTGAAGACTAGAAGTGGTATGACATAAACTCTATAGAGACAAACATCTTATACCATATACTAGATAAGATCAAAATGCGTACATGATTTAGACAAACCACAAACAAATTAAGTAAGGATGGAACGGTTAACCCCATAGATTTATGGATAAGGTAAGAATTTATGACCAAACAAATGATAAAGAACTTTAGAGATGTAAAATGGGTAGTTTTGATTGTGTTAAATTAAAAAAAAAAGCTTTTGCACAAATAAAACCAATGTAACTCAGATTAAAAGGAAGAAGAAAGCTAGGGGATTTTTTTTTTTTTTACGGCAAGTGCCTCAGATAAAGGCCTCATTTCTCAAATATATAGAGAACTAAGTTAAAATTATAAGAATATATGTCATTCACCAATTGATAAATGGTCAAAGGATATGAATAGTCAGTTTTAGTATGAACATATCAAAATTATCTACAGTCATATAAAATGCTCTAAATCACTATCGATTAGAGGAAATGCAAATAAAAATAACTATGGCATTGTGCTTCAAAAGAGATGCATAAAAATCTCAAAAGATGCAAAAAATTAAATGCATCTTTATTGAAGCACAATGTAACAAAATTCTATTCCAAAAAGACTTAAAACAAAGATGAAAAATTATTTGGAAAATAAATAATAGACCTAAAGAATGCATAGGTTAAAAACAAATCATGGAGACAATTTCATTAAATATAGTGACAACAATGAGAAACATACCAAAATTTTGGAGTGTAACCAAAGTCGTCCTTAAGTTAAAATGTATATCTCTAAACACTTTAATCAGTAAGGAGAGATTAATTGGGCATGGAACTTTAAACAAAATTTGAAAACCCACAATAAAATACCAAAATAAAAATCCTTAAAATCAAAGAAGAAATTAACAAAACCAAAATCAAAAAATACTAAATTAAATTAATAAAATTGGGTCTTTAAAAGTAAAAATAAATTGATAAGATCATTTGATTAAATCACTCACTTGACAAAAAAGAAAACCAAATTATCAGTAATAAAAATGGAAAAGTTAAATTCAAGAAATTAAAGAAATTATTTAGAACACTTTAGCTCAAATATATGCCACGAAAACTCATTATCTAAATGGAATTAATTGACATTTACTAAAAAATATAGATTGCTCAGATTATCAGGAGAGAAAATAGGGAAGGTAAATAAATCTATCCCAGAAAAATAAATTGAACAAATCAAAAATGAACTCTTTCCACTACTCTCCCCTAATCCCCCCAAAAATCCTAGGATCAGATGGATTAACAAAACTCTAGCAAGTATTTAAGAACAATTAGTTTCAATTAGTTCCAAAGGGTTTGGGAAAAATATAAAAAGAAGAGGTCCAACTAAATTCCTTTTATGAATCAAGTATATTTATGTTAGCTAAACCACTGAGAACAAAAACAGATAAAGAAAACTAGAGGCCAATATCCCTAATGTTTATTGATACAAAAATAATTAAATAAAACATTAGCAATGAGATTATAGCCACGTATCACTAAGATTATGCACTTTGACCAAGCTGGATTCATACCAGGAAAACAGATATAGTTCAATATTAGGAAAATTATAAATAATTGACAATATTAATAAGAAACATTAAAAAAAATTCCATGATTATATCAATAGATGTAGAAAATGCTTTTGATGAGATACAATACTTATTCTTATTTAAAAAAGAATAGAAAGCATAGACATAAATGACTTTTCCTTAAAATGATGTCATATCTGTTGAGAAGAATGAATTGATCCTGTATCATTCGGATTTTGATCCTATTTACAATTAGTTGCTTTTGTCCTCTAACTGCTGAAGTCATGGCTCTTTGTCTCTGAACTTGGTTCAGAATTCAGCTGCTCTGCAGTGGGTCAAGTTTTAAAAATCCATCTCTTCTGCTTATCACCAATTTATTTTTGCCTCAAGAGATTCAGGTCCTTTGACCCAGCAATACCATATCCCAAAGAGGTCATACAAATGGGAAAAGGATCCACATGTGCGAAAATATTTATCGCAGCTCTTTTTCTGGTGGCAAAGAATTGGAAATTGTGAGCATCCCCTTCAGTTGGGGAATGGCTAAACGAGTTGTGCTGTATGAATATAATGGAATACTATTGTGCTACAAGAAATAATGAGCAGACTTCAGAAAAACCCTGGAAAGACTTATATGAATTTGTGCTGAGTGAGGTGAGCAAAACCAGGAGAACATTGTACACAGTACGATTGTGTGATGGCTAACTTTTATAGACTTATCTCTTCTTTGCAATGCAAAGATCTAAGACAACTCCAAAACACTCATGGTGGAAAATGCTGTCTACATCCAGAAAAAGAACTATGGAGTCTGAATGTAGAGTGAAGCATATTATTTGCTCTCTACCTTTTTTGTTTCTTCTTTCTCATGGTTCTTCCCATTGTTTCTAATTCTTCTTTACAACATGACTAATGTGAAAATAGTTTTAATATGAATGTATATATAGAACCTATATAAAATTACATACCATCTTGGGTGGGGGGAGACATGAGGAGAAAATTTGGAACTCAAAAGCTTATGGAAGTGAATGTTGAAAATTAAAATTGATAAACTTATTTTTTAAAAATTAGTTGATCTGGGGGGATGTGTGTGCACACAAGAGAGTTGGAGCTAGTACCTTTACACCACCAAGCCATCCTTCAAGGACATCTGCCTTGCTGGTCTGTTGCCTTTTGACTTCGCACCTGCATTCTAGCCATGAGCACTTCTTAGGCACAGTGGAAAGTGAGGGTGGAGGGGATTTGTTTCTAGCCCCCCAAACCAGACTTAAAATCAATCATGTGTTCCCAGCACCTTATCTTAGTAATCAGTCATGTTGTTCTCAATCCCATGATGTCCCCTATCTTGTTTTGTTCTTCATTTTGTACTACCCAAAACCTATAAAAGGGGAACTGTACTTTTGCTTGCCATTTTTGGCAGGAATAAGCAAACCACTGACCTTTTTGTTAGCAGGCACCATGCTCCTGCTAATAAATATTGTTTTGCTCAGAGAATTGCCTCAGTGTACCTTTTTGTTAAATTTCATTCATGATAACTATCTAAAACCAAGAACCAGAATTATTTATAATAAGAAAAAACTTGAGGCTTTTCCAGTTAGATCAAGGACAAAGCAAGGATGTTTATTATCACCAATATTATTCAATGCAGTGACAGAAAAAAATAGCTATATCAGTCAGGCAAGAAAAAGAAATTGAAATAATATGTATAGGTAATGAGGAAACAAAACTGTTTTTAAAGATGGTATGATATTTTACTTAGAGGTCTCCAGAGACTCAACTAAAAAACTAGTTGAAAAAATTAACAATTTCCAAAAAGTTTCAGTATATTAAAAAATCCACAAGAACCACCAGCATTTCTATATACCAATAAAAATATTACCAACAAAATGTAGCAAGGAGAAATAGAAATGACAGATAGAATAAAATGATATTAAATGACAAGTACAGGCATTATATGAACACAATTGCAAAATGTTCTTTTTAATATGAAATTTATATGTATATTTCTCAAATTTCATGTAAAATAATTTTTAAATTTATTTTTAGACATTTGAGTATGAAATTTTCCCTCTTTCCTCTCCTTCCCCCTCCTGGATGAGGAAACCAATTTGATATAGGTTGTGTATGTGCAGTCATGCAAACCACATTTCCACATTAAATGTGTCATCCAACACAGACCAAAACAAATAAAGGAAAATGTTTCAATCCGAATTCAGACTCCACCAATTCTTTTTCTGGAGATGGATAGCATATTTCATTACAAATCTTTTGGAATTGTCTTGTATCATTGTATTGCTGAAAATAGCTACGTCATGTCATAGATGGTTCACATCATTGTTGTTATTGCGTACCATGTTTTCCTGCTTCTGCTCATTTCACTTTTCATCAATTTATCAATTTTTTTTCTGAAAGCATTCTGATTATCATTTCTTATAGCAAAATATTATTACACAATTATTATACAATCATACACCAGAAATTCTTCAGACATTCCCCAAATTATGAATATCTCATCAATTTCCAGTTCTCTGTCACCACAAAAGACCTTTTATAAATATTTTTGTACATATAGGTCCTTTTCATTTTTTAAATGTCTTTGGGGGGGCAGAGCCAAGATGGTGGCTGGAAAGCGGGGACTAGCATGAGCTCCCCATCAAGTCTCTCCAAAAACCTATAAAAATGGCTCTGAACCAATTCTAGAGCAGCAGAACCCACAAAACAGCAGAGGGAAGCAGGGCTCCAGCCCAGGACAGCCTGGATAGTCTCTGGGTAAGGTCTATCCTTCACAGAGCTGGGAGTGGAGTGGAGCAGAGCAGAGCCCAGCGTGGGTGGCACGACCAACCACACCAGGAGCCAACCAGACCAGGAGCTGGACAGAGCATGTCCTAGCCCTGAATCAGTGAACTGTGGCAGTTGCCAGACTTCTCAACTCACAAACACCAAAGACAACAGAGAAAAACTACAGAACCCACGAAACAGCAGAGGGAAGCAGGACGCTAGCCCAGGACAGCCTGGACGGTCTCTGGGTAAGGTTTCTCCCACATGGAGCTGGGAGCAGAGCAGAGCAGAGCAGAGCAGAGCCCAGCGTGGGCAGCGTGGACCAACCAGACCAGGAGCCGGGCGAAGCGTGCCCTAGCACCCTGAATCAGTGAGCTGCAGCAGTTACCAGACTTCTCAACCTGCAAACACCAAAGACAACAGATAACGTTAGCGAGAAAAACTGCTGGAGACAGGGACTTTGTGGTTAGGCCACCGCCACGGGGGCAGTGGAGGTGGGGTAGCTACAGAACTACAGTTGCAGTTGCTTCTGGACCCAGGCCCACCTGGTGGGAGGAATTAAGTGGTGGATCAGAGCAGGAGTGAAGAGCCTGCTGAAGATCTAAGTCCAGTCCAGGTTGGGGGTTCTTGGGGAAGGAGGAGTGCTGGTGTGGCAGAGCTGGTGCATCCCCCCAAGCTTAGAACATAGAACTCTGTACTCTACAAGCAGTCATACCCCACTGAAAAACTCAAGGGTCAAGTAAGTTGGTTGGGAACATAGCCAGGCAGCGAAAATGCACCCAGATTCAGTCTCAGACTATGAAATCTTCTTTGGTGACAAAGAAGATCAAAACATACAGCCAGAAGAAATCAACAAAGTCAAAGAGCCTACAACAAAAGCCTCCAAGAAAAACAGGAACCGGTCTCAGGCCATGGAAGAGCTCAAAAAGGATTTGGAAAAGCAAGTTAGGGAAGGAGAGGAAAAATTGGGAAGAGAAATGAGCAGGATAAGAGAAATC
>JAQQSZ010016622.1:0-10983 GCA_028646595.1 Phalanger gymnotis
GGTATTTGAGTTATTCTATTCTTAAGTTGTTATTTTCTTCATTATTTGGGGGGGGGGTCTCCTGTAGACAATCATTGACTTGTTTTTCTTGATTTTCTTGCATCCTTCTCATTTCTCTTCCCAATTTTTCCTCTACTTCTCTTACTTGCTTTTCTAAATCCTTTTTGAGCTCTTCCATGGCCTGAGACCCATTCATATTTTTCTTGGAGGCTTTTGATGTAGGCTCTTTGACTTTGTTGACTTCTCCTGGCTGTATGTTTTGATCTTTTTTTTACCAAAAAAGATTCTAAAGTCAGAGTCTGAATCTGAGACCATTTTCATTGTCTGTTCATGTTCCTAGCCTTGGGAACATGACCCTTGAGCTTTTTGTCAGGGTATGCCTGCTTGTAGAGTAGAGAGAGCTTTGTTCCAAGCTTTAGAGGCTGAGCTGCTGTTTTCAGAACTACTTCTACACAGCAAGCTCTGCCACACCAGCTCTCCTCCTCCCCCAAGAACCGCCAACCAGGATAGTGACCCAGATCCAAGCAGGGCAAAGCAGGCTCTGCACTCCTGCTGTGATCTGTCACTTAATTCCTCCCTCCAGGTGGGCCTGGGGCTGGAAGCAACCACAGCTGGAGCTCTTGTAAGCAGCTGCAGAGCTGTGCCACCTTTCCTGCCCTTCGGGTCTGGGGCCAACTTCGCAGTCCTCTCACTCCAATCCAGCATTTTCTCCACTAACCGGCTCTGTTGTCTTTGGCGTTTGTAGGTTTAGAAGTCTGGTAACTGCCACAGCTCAATGGTTCAGGGCCCTATGGCCTGTTCTACATGGCTCACATTCTGGTTGTTCCTGGCGCAGCCCATGCTGGGCTCTGCTTCTTTCTGCTCCCAGGTCCACGGAATAGACCCTTCCCAGTGACCATCCAGGCTGTCCTGGGCTGGAGCCCTGCTTCCCTCTGGTATTTCATGGGTTCTGCAGAATTTCTTCAGAGCCATTTTTTACAGGTGTTTGGAGGGACCTGAGGGAGAGCTTAAGCAAGTCCCTGCTTTCTAGCTGCCATCTTGCCAAAATATTTTTAAAAGAAAATTTTATCTATCTCAAATGAAAAACAACTGACCTGGGAAGATAGATCAAGGAGATATAATTTAAGACCTTAAGTATCATTGGACTAACTCAAATTTATGCCCTACTATTGTTTTTGAGTTGTTTCTAGTCATGCCTAATTCTTTTTTTTGTTTGTTTTAGTTTGCAACACATGGTTCTACATAATTTTGAGTTCCAGATTTTCTTCCCTCCCTCCTCCGCTCCCTCTCCAAGACTGCATAGAATCCCATATAACTTCCATGTATAACTTCACATTAAATTAATTTACACAGCGGTCAAGTTGTGGAGAAGAATTATGATCAATGGAATGAATCATGAGAAAGAAGAAACAGAACCAAAAAAAAAAAAACACAACCCAACAACAAATACAAAAGAGAGAAAAAAAAGAGGGAGAAAAAGGTGAGCATGAAGTGTGCCTCGATATGCATTCAAACTTCATAATTCTTTCTCTGGATGTAGATAGCACTCTCCATCATGAGTCCTTTGGAGCTGTCTCTGCGTATTGTGTTGCTGAGAAGAGCAAAGTCTGTCAGGGTTAGTCATCACAGAATCTATATATCTGTGGTTGTGTAGAATGTTCTCCTGGCTCTGCTCCACTCACTCAGCATTATGTCATGTAGGTTCTTCCAGGTTGTTATGAAGTCCGTATCATTCCCATTTCTTATAGCACAATAGTATTCCATTACCTTCATATACCACAGCTTGCTCAGCCCTTCTCCAATTGATGGGCATCCCTTTGATTTCCAGTTCTTAGCTGCTACAAAAAGAACCGCTATAAATATTTTTGTACATATGAGTCCTTTTCCCACTTGTGTGATCTCTTTGGGATACAACCCTAGGAGTGGTATTGCTGGGTCAAAGGGTAAGTCATGCCTAATTCTTCATGACAACCTCCACCCACTGCTTTGGGGTTGTCTTCGCAAAGATACTAGAGTAGTTTGCTCTTTCCTTTTCTAGCTTATTTTACAGATGAAACTGAGGCAAACATGGTTAAGTTACTTGCCGAGAGTCATACCAATAATAAGTGTCTGAAGCCATATTTGAACTCATGAAGTTGAGTCTTCCTGACTCCAGACATGGAACTTTATCCATTACACCACCTTGTTACCCCAAAATCTATGCCCTGCCATAGCAGGCATAGTATATTTTAAGAAATCATTTGAGAATACTATTCAGACTTATTCAACCATAAGGTGAAGTGAACAGAGAAATAATATACTATCTGCCTCCTGAAAGAAATACCAAAACAAAACTTAACTAAATTAAGCCTGATATTAACACTTATACATGTTGTAACAAACCATAGGATCTGTTCCTTGTCAAACTAGGAGTAAATAATGCTTTAGGTTTTCCAATAAAAACCTTTCTATGGACTCTTTAGCATAGCAGTCCCTTTGCTTCTTCCAGAACTATGGCCCTGTTTAGATGTCCCTGAAATATGCCAGAATGAATAGGATCATTCATGTATGTACTCTAATGAAATGTTTATTCTATTTAATAAATTTATATTTTGGAGCAAATTTCTAATTTGTATCTATCTCTGCCCTCCTCCTTTATCCCCACCCTCTCAAAACAAAATGAACAAATTAGATGACATTGATGAAGCATCTTTTACTTTTGCATGTCTAAAGGGACTGGTTTGGTTTCCTTATTTTAGGCTCCAGCATGAGAAGCAAGGTGATATTGGATCTTTAAGTGTGGGTTAATGCATTCTCATATGCTGCAACTGGAAGCATGGAGGAGAAAATTCAAATGTCCTTAGAGATGATTAAAATGTTTGTGGACTTTTGTGTCATGGAAGGCGTATGAGTTAGAACAGGTAACATGGTGTACTGGAAGGACCTTTGGCCCTTTAATAAATATTTTGTTTCAAGATCCATCTTGGCTCTGTGACTTTGGGCAGGTCACTTAATGTTTCTTAACCTCAATTTCCCCATTCGTAAAATGATGATGCTATCATTGTAAGAAAATCACATGGTGGACACTAAAGACACTATCTTAATTATAGTCACTCTCATAAGAGGGTTGTTTTAAGTGTCCTGTAACAATACTAAAAAGTGTCATATAGCTGATAATTGGGCCTTATCATTCCAGACTATTTAAACAAACATGAAAAATTTAGCTCTTCCTTTCACTTCTATGAAATAAGACACAGTAGAAATCAACTGGGATTCCATAGGAACGTTGTTTAGAATTTTGCAAATAGACCTTTTCCTAATCTATATTAGTCTTAATGAAATTCAACAGGCAAGGGAAAAGGTCAAGAACTGATCACATATTACTGATCACGGCATCTGCTGATGTTTCCTTAGAATTTAATTCCATGGACTGATAAAACATACTTGCTATTAACATGCTTGAGAGGATGTGGGGAAAAAGATATGGAATAATCATATTTGGAAAGCCAAATAAAATGCAATATTTTCAGAAAGATACACATGGTACAACCAAAGGGGGAGCATGCCATATTTACTATTCTGTTTGTATAATACATATCTAGTTAGTTATGTTACAGCTGAAATGTGAAATGTCAGTTCTTATTAATGAAAGAGAGAGAGAGGAGCAGACTTAATGAAGAGTGACTTATGCACATCAAAAGACTGGGTATGTATATGGAAGCAGACTTATAACACAAATGTCATCTAGTTGGAGGTTGTTTATAATTCTCTGGAAATGTAATACAGGAATGCCCGTGGTCCAACTGAGAAAATGATTCAACCCTTAATGCCCCCCCCCACCAAATCCAATTGATTATGAATAATATCATCAATTACGCCAACCTATCTCTAAAAATTAGTTTTTATTTATTAGAGTAGCAACTTCAAGTCCTCATGACTCACTGAATGGGAGGCAGATCACCTAGCTCCTACATATCTACTCCAGCAAAATCCTGACATCCCCACCAGACTAAAAGATGATTAAAAATTCGATGAGAAATGATAGTAAGGGACTCCTTCCATTCCAGAATTTTACATAAAATCAGTCTGACAGCCCAAGTGCAATAAGAAAAGGTGCCACTGAAAAGCTGACATCATTGTAGCTGCCTAGTATGACTAGATGGACTAAAATATGACCTTATGTCTAGTAAGAATCAAAGATTTCCTAGAGAAAGCCCTATGGTGGTCATAAAGTCTCAGATTAAGGATCTTGGAATCCCAGAGGGAGAAGTTGGCTAACATAACACCATGCAGTGTATGAATGCAGACAATCCATGTGCAGGAGCTCAGAGATCTCACCTGTGAGCTTGGCAGGAGGGAAGTTGGCCAGAATTTGAAGCAAACTTAATTTTGGTGCTAATGTTATTGGGGGAAAGATTACACTGAATGGACCATGAGGATAATCTAATATAGCAAGTTTTATGTTCATCCAAATGATTGGAAAAGAAAAAGACATAGAGAAGCCTATTATTTGACATCATGCAGCCTTCTTTTTAAGTTTTTTTTTTATTAAGATCAACCATTTAAAATGAAATTTAACCAAGTTAATTTATGTATATAGACACAAGAAGTAGCATAGCACAGCTGATAGAGTGCTGGGTTTAGAGTCAGGTAGAGGGAGGTTCAGTGTCACTTCTGACATTACCTGTGTAACCCTGAGCAAGTCACTTCATCCCTCTCTGTACTGGTGGAGAGCATCTTCACACTGGGAATTAACCAGACTGAAGAAATCAGAAATCACATTCTTTGTGATTGGGTATACAGGTAGCTGAAAACAGGACTGCCAACTGAGAGACCCTGGTTTATGGCTAGCCTACGTATTTGTTTGCTTAATTGGTAGTTCACTTCTGGGCCTTTTCAAAATGAAATGGATAAGTGAGATAAGTATTATGATTATATTCCATAATGTGCTGTTTTCCCCATTAGGATGCAGGCTCCTTAAGGCAGGCAGTATCTTTTTTCCCTCATATTAGTATTCTCAATGTTTATTATAGTGCATAGAACATAAGCACTTAATAAATGCCTTATCTACACTAATCTCTAAATTTTTAAGTCCTATGTGCCAGGAACTATGATAGGCAATGGGGATATAAATACAAATGATAGTTATGGGAGTTATATCATTATGCAATTAGTAATGACACAATTAAAACAAACAAAAATCATATTAATGTCTAACTATAGGGTGATCCTAAATAATAAGTCAATTGTTTTACACTTTACTTTGCATTCCACCTAAGAGTCCACCTAAACCATCCTTCTGCTTTCTTTAGGCTAACCATCTCCAGTTCTTTTAGCTTCTATTGACAGGAAATTCTGTTTAATAAATGCACATGACCACAAACCAAGCCGTTGGCTATGGTATTTTATTTCAAAGAAAAATGTGGTATCGGAAAGACAAGGATCAATTGAAAGGCATATTCTTTGCTCAACGATCCAATTTGAAGGAAAGGCAGTTTAGAATGAGTACTTCGAGAGGCACTAATGCTTTTCTTAAATTAAACTGGGCAACACTGATAAAAGTCAGGAAACAGATTATTCAAAATGTTGGCTAATTGATGTCATTAGACTCCATTTTCCCTTTTAGGTACAAGTGGGCTTCCCTGACTTCCCCTTTGGGAATAAATTGAAATCTTTTTTCAATAAGCTTTCATTTAATTCTGGCTCTTCTAGTACATGCTGTGAGACCTTGGTCAATTCACTGAAAATGTTTGTGTCAATTTTATTCTCTCTATTAAAACATTTTATTTGGTACTTCTGTACACACACACACACACACACACACACACACACACACGCACTCACAAACAGAATAAGTGCACCCACATCTCTAGCTCTAGATCTATGTTTCTCTCTCTATCTATATATTGTTTCCCTCTTCCCCTCCCTACACCCCCTTCTTGTAGATTTTAAGCTCCTTCCAAGGAGGGATTGCTTCATGTTTTATTGTTATATTTCCAGTGCTTAGCATAGTGCCTGGTAGTAGGCAATTTGTAAATGCTTGTCATCCAGCATTTATTATATGTCTTTGTACCCTCAAGCACTGTGGACTGAGTTCTTCCAGAGCTAACATTCCATGACTATGTAAACTAGGTGTGTGTGTGGGAGGAGTGGTGTAGGGAGAGTTGTCAAGTGCAAGGGGTGTTTGAAGCAGAATGGGAAGAAACTGGGGGCAACACAGAGTAGGCTGGCTCTTCATTCACCAGTATGCTCCTTCCCTTCATCAGGAAGATGTATAGTCACTTTGTAACCACAGGGGTTTCAAGTATTATCCCAGAGACTGCTTTTTAATGTGTTGAATGGATATCTTTGTTTTGTTCCAAGCCACTTTCTCAGCTCAACTATTGATTTTCTTTAAGTCAAACAATACCATAACACCAGTGTTTCTTTGGCAGAGCGTGGGTCTTTGGGGGAATGAAAAGCTGGAACTATACATGGTCCCTATCAAAGGGGACACATAAAAGTTGGCATTTTCTTTTTATTACTTGAGGAAAAAAATGTGCAGTGGCAATTATAGTAGCCAAATGCTCAAAGCTCAAATCTATTTATTGTGGCTGATCTGGCCACAATATGAAGAAGCTCTACTCCAGAGTGAGGGGTGGGGGGAGGGGAGGCTTTAATGTCCTTTTAAGTGAAAACAAATAATAAGAGAAGAAATGCAGGAGAGCTCCTCTTTGGAGGAGCAGCAAGCACACAAATCTCCATCATTCCTTAACAGGATTTGTGCTACTCCCTCCCCCTTTGAAACTTTGAAACTGATTTGAGCTGCTCACACGCCTCTCAGAAAACATCCTCCTGTGTCATTGTTAGCAGGGCATCCTTCTGTTTCCTGGCTTCTCCCTAAATGTAGTCAAAAAGATCACACTAAAAGCCTTTGGGTATCTCCAATCCACATAACAGGAATAAAGTAAATGCTATATAATTATGTTGTATAGTTTGGCTCTTTTGGTGTATTAGATACAATCCTGGAAAGCTTCATGTAAAGTGGTGATTTGTAGATTCAGGTAACAAGAAGTTGCCTTTCCTGTAGCTGTGTTATTTATTTTCTGTCCCTCCTTCTTCTGTTACTGCTAATAAAAAAATGTAGGTTTTGCAAGGGTAGAGATTGTTTCATACTTTGCTTCCCCATCCCTCATGCCTACCATAATTCCTGTTATACAATAAATGCTTAAGAAGTCCTGGTTGATTGATTGTTACTTACTCATGGCCCCAGTGCAGAGATGTACAACTGGGGATAGGAAAGAAGAGGAGGGTCCATGATCCTGAATTAAAATGTATATTCTAATAGGAATCACATGAAATGCTCATAATATTACATATGTGGCTAGACAAAAAAGAATGAAAGAATGTATGATATCAAGGACCTCACATTCTATTTGGGAAGACAGCATGGGCATATATAAATGTATACAAATACAAAATACAGGGTACTTAAATAGAACATAAGAAGGGATAGCACTAGCAATTAGGGAGCTGGGATCAAGAAAAGCTTTGTGGGGGGGTGGAGCCAAGATGGCCACATGAAAACAGTGTTTTTGGAGCTCTCTCACAAGTTCTGTCAGATTCCTATAAAAAGTGAATTTGGGCAGATTTGAGAGAGTTAGAAACCGCGAGAAGTCTTGAGTGGGGCAAATTTCCAAGCCAGGAGAATCTGAAAAGCTGAAGGAACAAATCTGTAGGATGAGAGAGTGCTTGGCGTGCGGAGCTTCTCCAGATGGGACCAAAGCGGAAGTGGCTAGCTGGGAAACACACATGGGAGACAGGCCAGGAGAAAACTGGGCACCCGGAACCAGCGGAGATCCCCAGGCCACCCAACACAGGACAGCACTCTGTGGAAGCAACGAGAGGCAGCACAATGCCACCGGCCCCTGAGACACCAACTCCCGAGGCTTGCAGCCCAAAGGACGCTTCTTGAAATTCCTGGAGACAAAATGGCCAAGTAAATGGCTCTAATCCCTCCCCTCCCCACCCAGATAATTCCCCAGGGGAAAAAGAAAAAAAAAAGCTGGAATAGAGGAGACAGAAGTGGGGCTTCAATGGCCGAGTAGTGTGAGTACCCGAGTTCCAAAGGGGCAGAGCCAGCAGGAGTCAAAACCAGAAGCCCAGACATACCCGTGCTCCCCCAGGGGAAGTGCCAGATACCCAGCTCGAACAACAAAGAGCTGAGACCATTGCTGAAGAGCGACAGTACTGGAGAACAACCCCAGGGGAAGAGGAGATTTTGGGCAGTCAGAACCCCCACCCCACACCTCAGGAGAATAAGAAAGCTGGGACAGTGAGCCCTGAGCCCCAAAAGCAGAAATTTATTGTAAAGCCAGGAAAAAGGCTAACCAACATGAAGAACACAAAGAAACCAAGGACCATTGATTCTTTTTATGGAGACAGACAGGAACAAAATACCAATATGGAAGAGGATAACAATGACACTATATCCACATCTGCTACCTCAAAAGGTAATATGAACTGGTCTTCAGCCCAAAAAGCATTACTGGAAGAGATAAAGGAAGATTTTAAAAAACCAAATTAGGGAGGTAAAAGAAAAAATGGAAAAAAAAATCCACTGATGAAATCAAGTCCCTAAAGAATAACATTGGCAAAATGGCTACAGAGATTCAGAATCTAAATAGGGAAAATGGCACCCTAAGAGGCAAAATCAACCAATTGGAAAAGGAGACTCAAAAGCAAAATGAAGACAGTAACTCATTAAAAATTAGAGTTGAGCAAGTGGAAGCTAATGACTGTATGAGGCATCAAGAAGTAGTAAAACAAGATGTAAAGAATGAAAAAATGGAGAAAAATGTGAAATATCTGTTGGGGAAAACAACTGACCTGGAAAATAGATCCAGGAGAGACAATTTAAGCATTCTTGGTCTACCGGAAATCTATGATGAAACAAAGGGGCTTGACAGTATCCTTGAAGAAATTATCAAAGACAGCGGCCCAGAGGTCCTAGAACCAGAGGGAAAAATAGTCATTGAAAGAATTCACCAATCACCCCCTGAAAGAGATCCCAAACTGAAAACTCCAAGAAATATTATAGCCAAATTTCAGAATTACAAAATTAAGGAGAAAATGCTAGAAGCAGCCAAAAAGAAACAATTCAAATATCGTGGAACTACAATCAGGATCATGCAGGATCTTTCAGCTCCCACTTAAAGGACAGGAGAAACTGGAATATGATATTCCGAAGGGCCAAGGAGCCAAGACTACAACCAAGGATCAACTACCTAGCAAAACTAAGCATAATTTTTCAGGGAAGGAGAAAGACATTCAATGAAATAAGGGAATTCCAGACCTTCCTGATGAAAAGGCCATAACTCAATGGAAAATTTGATTTCCAAATACAAAACTCAAGAGAGACATAAAAAGGCAAACAGGGGGGGAAACCCCCACAAACCTTATTAATCAATAAGGGCAAATTATTTGCATCTTTATATAGAATTATATCATCTTATGTATGTTTTATATGTATGCATATATATGTCAATCTTGAGAATAGTACAGCTATTATGACAATTGAAAGGGATATACATAGACTGTGAATGTCTGTATAAAATAACTAATACAAGGATGAAAAACATAATTAAGAGATGTAAACGGAGGGCTTTGAGAGAGGAGGTAAGGAGGTAATAGAAAAGGGAAAATTCCACCAACTGAAAAGGCACAAAAACACATTTTAGTAGAGGGAAAGAAGGGAGGGAGAAGAGCAGTATTTGATCTTTACTGTCATCTGATCTGGTTCAAGAAGGGAATAACATACCCTGATAAGTATGGAAATCTAACTTGTCCTACAGGAAGTAGGAGAGGAAAAGGGGAAAAAAAGGGAGGGGAGTGGTTAGAAGGGAAGGGAGAAGTAGCGAGTGAGAAACGGTAAGACAAGGGAGGGGAATTAAGAGGGAGGGTAAACTTAGGAAGGTGGCGGCCAAAAGCAAAACTTTGTTGAGGAGTAGAAGGGGAAAGGGAGAAATAAAAGCATAAACAGGGGGGAAACAGGATGGAGAAAAAGACACAGCTAGAAATCATAACTGTGAATGTGAATGGGATGAACTCTCCCATTAAACAGAAGCAGATAGCAGAATGGATTAAAAACCATAATCCTACAATATGCTGTTTACAAGAAACACATTTGAAACTGGGGGATACACACAGGGTAAAGGTAAAAGGCTGGAGTAAAATATATTTTGCCTCAGCTAAAGTAAAAAAAAGCAGGTGTAACAATCCTAAGCTCAGACAAAGCAAAAATTAAGATAGATTTAATTAAAAGAGATAAGGAAGGACACTACATCCTGCTAAAAGGTACCATAAACAATGAAGCAATATCACTGTTTAACATTTATGCACCAAGTGGTATGGCATGCAAATTCATAGAGGAGAGGTTAAGGGAGTTACAGGAAGAAATAGACAGCAAAACTATAATATCGGGAGACCTCAACCTTCCCCTTTCTCAACTTGATAAATCTAACCTCAAAATAAACAACAAAGAAGTTAAGGAAGTGAACAGAATTCTAGAAAAGGCAGATATGATAGATCTCTGGAGAAAACTAAATGGGGATAAAAAGGAATATATTTTCCTCTCAGCGGTACATGGCACATACTCAAAAACTGACCATATACTATGGCATTAAAAACCTCACAATCCAGTGCAGAAAGGCAGAAGTAGTCAAAGCATACTTTTCAGATCATGATGCAATAAGAATTATTTGTAACAAAGAACCATGGAAAAATAAGCTAAAAATTAATTGGAAAGTAAATAATCTAATTCTAAAGAATGAGTGGGCCAAAGAACAAGTCAGAGAAACAATTAATAACTTCATTCAAGAGAATGACAATAATGAGACAACATACCAAAACTTATGGGATGCAGCAAAAGCAGTTCTTAGGGGAAGTTTTATATCTCTAAATGCTTACATGAATAAAATAGGAAAAAAGGAGATCAATGATTTGGGCACACATCTGAAAAAGCTA
>JAQQSZ010016623.1:0-10983 GCA_028646595.1 Phalanger gymnotis
AGATGATATCTAGGCTCTTTTTTTTTTGATCATGGCTTTCAGGTAGTCCAATAATTTTTAAATTATCTCTCCTGGATCTGTTCTCCAGGTCAGTGGTTTTTCCAGTGAGATATTTCACAGTCTTCCATTTTTTCATTCCTTTGGTTCTGTTAGATAATGTCTTGATTTCTCATCAAGTCACTAGCCTCCACTTGTTCCAGTAGTATTTTCTTCAGTGGTCTTTTGGACCTCCTTTTCCATTTGGCTAATTCTGCCTTTCAAGGCATTCTTCTCATTGGCTTTTTGGAGCTCTTTTGACATTTGGATTAGTCTATGTTTTAAGGTGTTACTCAGTATTTTTTTGGATCTCCTTTAGCAAGTCATTGACTTGTTTTTTCATAATTTTCTTGCATCACTTTCATTTCTCTTCCCAATTTTTCCTCTACTTCTCTTACTTTTCCAAATCCTTTTTGAGGTCTTCCATGGCCTGAGACCAATTCATATTTTTCTTGGAGGCTTTTGATGTAGGCTCTTTGACTTTGTTGACTTATTCTGGCTGTATGTTTTGATCTTCCTTGTCATCAAAAAAAGATTCTGTAGTCTGAATCTGAGTTTGTTTTGGCTGCCTCTTCATATTGCCAGCCAACTACTTAACCCTTAAGCTTTTTGTCAGGGTGTGACTACTTGTAGAGTAGAGAGTACTTTGTTCCAATCTTCAGGGGCTACACTGCTATTTTCAGAGCTACTTCTACTCCATACTCACCACTAGCTCTACCACAGTAGTGTTCCTCCTCCCCTAAGAACTTCCAACCAGGACCACAACTCAGAGCCAAGCAGGGCAAAGCAAGAGACCTCTGCCTCTGCCAGCAGAGCACTCCGTGCACTCCTACTCCAATCCATCGCTTGATTCCTCCCACCGTGTGAGCCAGGGATTTAGGAAGCAGCTGATGCTGGAACTCTGGAAGCAGCCTGAGGAGCTTCCTGCTGTTGCTGCCACCACCTGGCCACCTCCACTGCCCCCAGGACAGGGGCCAGACTGCTCTTACCCAGATCCAGCGGTTTTCCCACTAACCTGTTACATGGTCTTTGGGGTTTGTGGCTTAAGAACTTAGTTTGGTAGCTGCTACAGCTCAGTGATTCATGGCTCTAAGGCCTGCTCCAGCTGACTCCCGGTCTGATCTGTCCTGGCACCTGGCGTGGCCCGTGCTGGGCTGTGCTCTGCTTCCAGCACCATGTGATACACCCTTCCCAGTGACCATCCAGGCTGTCCTGGGCTGGAGACCTGCTTCCCTCTGCTATTTCGTGAGTTCCGCAGCTCTAGAATTTGTTCAGAGCCATTTTTACAGGTGTTTGGAGGGATTTGGGGGAGAGCTCAAGCAAGTCCCTGCTTTCCAGCTGCCATCTTGGCTCCGCCCCCATCCACAGTTGCATTTCTTTACCTCATTGTGGTCATATATTCTTCTGTATCTGAATATTTATCTCTGTATCAGTTATATAAATCTTCCCAAATTACCCTAAATCATATTCAGCATTTCCTAGTAATAGTCAGGCTTTACTAATTGATGGCAAGCCTTTTAGTTCTCAGTTTTTTTGCTACAACCAAAAGTAGTACTGTCATCATCCTTGTGAAACTTCAGAGTTGCTATAATTTGAAATTCTATTATTTCTAATGACTGGATCATTTTTTCCATATAGGTGTCAATAGCTTGGCTCTTCTGATTCTTTGTTCATTTATCTCTTTAAGAATGGCTCCTTCTTAAATTTGTGTCAATTTAAAATACATTTAGATACCATATATTTATAAGAGAAATGTGTTGCAAATGTTTTTCCTCTGAGTTCATTGTTTGCTTTTTAATTCTCACTTCATTGATTTTGTTTATGCAAGAATTGCTTACGTTGTCTCCAGTGATCATCTTTATCCCTGGTTTAGTTAAGAAGTCGCCCCTATCATAATTAAGAAATTTCTCCTTTCCCTACTCTTTTAATGTTTAGATGATATATCCATTTGAAGTTTATTGTGGCATAGAATAAGTGATTTTGGTCTAAACCTATTTTCTTTAAGACTGCTTTCCAATTTTCACAGTATATTTTGTCAAATAACGAGTTATACAACTAATAGGTGTGTTCTTAGATTTGTTGAATGCTACTTTACTACATTTGACTTCTAGGTCTTGTGTACCTAATCTGTATTGATTCACTCTTCTATTTTTAAATCAGTTCTAAACAGTTTTGATGATGATACTGGCTTTTGTAGTGTAGTATGAGATCTTGAGACCCTTCCTTTTCTTTTTGTTTTCAACTTGTCCCTTGAGATTTTTGACCTTTATTTTGTCTTTTTTTTTTTAAATGAATTTTATTATTTTGTCTATAAGATAGTTGGTATGGCATTAATATGTAAATTAATTTAGCTAGTATTGTAATTTTTATTATGTTGGCATGGTCAACCATGAGCAATTAACATTTCTTCAATTAAAGACATTTATTTCTTCTCTATCTTATTGGTAGTGTTCTGAATGGCTTATGATTTTTTGAGCTTATTTTAGATTTTTTTACTTTGCTGAATTTATTAATAGTTAATTTTTAGATTTACTCTAAATTTCTATAAGCCAGTATGTCATCTGTCAGTCTTGAAAATTTTGCTTCTTTGTATATGCTATCAATTATTTTTTTTTTTGCTATTACAGTAGTTATCATTTGTAGAACTATATCAAATAATAGCAGTGAAAAATAAGTTTTCCTTAAGTGTAGATCTGATCATATGACTATTCCTTTACCAACATCAGCAGCTTCCTAATTTCTCGGGAATAAAACATAAACTCTGTTTGGCTTCCCATCTTACCTTTTCAAGGTCATTACTTCCCTTCCTGAACTCTTGAATTGGTACCAGTTGGCTTACTACCTGCCCTGCATTCCCGGAAAGAACTTCAACTCATATTCTCTTCCTTTAAGATGTGGCTCAGCTACCATCTTCTTTATGAATACTTTACTGATCCTGCTGCCTGTTAGTATTAGTTCCCTTCTAGACTACTCAGTGTTTAATTTTTGTGCATGTGCATGTGTGTATGTGTATAAGAACTTACTGTTTATGATGTGTATATTTTTATATGTACTTGAACATGGGCTTATTTTAAGAACTCTTCTACTTTTATCATTATGGTCTAGTCCTGTGCCTGAAAAAAAAGTAGGACCTTTTAAGTACTTGTTGATTGAATGTTTGAAAATGCAACATTCTTGCTTTATTCTTTAAAAAAAAGTGATACCTTTTGTTTTTATGTAAGTTATTTTTGAAAATACTCTCTGTCATGTAGTAGAGATTGTGGTGACTTAAGACAGACAATAAGAAACATGTCATTGACAATGTATGTGAAAGCTTTTGGAAGTCTATTACACATATTCCATACTATTAAAAAAATGCTTTTTAAATTATGAATTGAAACACCAAAAGGGAGCATTTGTATATAGCAGAACATGAAAATATTCCCTATATAAATCTATTTTAAATTACATAGTAAATGCTACATGTTACTTTTAAAGCTGGCCTGCTTGTTTCGTCTGTCTTCTGAATTTGCTGTGGTTCTCTTCTGTGCATTTTTAAGTGTAAAAATGACCTTTTTTTTCCCTTTAAACATTATTTTTGCTAAGCCCGTGATAACTCTCTCACACCATCCCTCTTCTCCCCATTAACTAAGAGAAATGGATGAAAAAAAACCTCCATATAATAAATAAGCTTAGTCAAGCAGAATTAATTCATGTAGTGGCCAAGTCCAAAAATGTATGTCTGCATCTTGTGCTGGTCACCTGTTGGAAGATGGGTAACATCCTTCATCATAGGTCCTCCAGACAATGAATGATTGGTCCTTGTCTTGATTAGAGTTCTTAGTCCTTTCTTTTGTTTTTCTTTAAAATGCTCTTTGCATACACTTTCTCCTGGTCCTGTTCACTTTGCATTGCTGCATATTACCCGAGATTCTTTTGTCATAATATTCCCTTACCCATACCTATACCCTGTGTTCCCTAGTTGAGTAAACCACGATCTAAGGCACTTCATATTCTATGGAGTTATTTGCTTTTTTCCCCTTTTATCCCTTTTTTTTTTTAATACCTGCCATCAGAACCAATTGAACTATTTTGCCGGTGACTGCTACCTCCCTGATAGTATCTTCCTTCTTAACACCTCCCCCCAGTCTCTCTCTTGGGTTGTTGTTTCTCTTTTGAATTGGAATTTCTGCACTGAACTTTGTGTATGTGTGTATTCTTCCTTTTTCCATTTTGGGTTCATCTGATGTCTATTTACCACCCTCCTCCCTCCCCCCATCTGCATGTTTGTATGTTATCATGCACCTCAGTTGTGGAAAAAACAGCATATTCCATCCCCTTTTATCCACTAGTATATTTTTGCTTTTTATTCTTTCTTCTCCACACTTAAAATAGAACCAGTTCTCACCCCAAGATTTGTTTTTTTCAAGAAATCACCTACTGAGTTTCTTAGTGGATTTCTTGATCGGTTTGTTTCGGTAAGAACTTAAGGGTTTTACCTTGACCCAAGGTATGTGGAAAATGTGTGGCTTGACTGTCCTGAGAGATTAGGTCACCATCTTGCCCAAACTATAACAGCATTCTTTGTAGTATTAAAACACTGGAAAAAATGTGGGTGCCCATTTAATGGGAAAAAGTTGAACAAATTATGGTATATTAATGAAGTGGAATATTGTGCTGTAAGGCAAAATAAATATGAAACATGAAAAGATAGAAATAAATGCAGAACGAAGTAAGCAAAACAAGTAGAAAAATTAATCAGTAGGCATTTATTTAAAATACCCATGTGTCAAGCACCGTGTTGGTCACTGAGAATATAAAGATAAAGAATAAAAGAAGCCCTTCTTTCAGAAAACTTACATTTAAGCAGAAGATTGTGTATGTTCTATACTTAGGTGTTTTGGGGCACACACCTACAATAATTTAAATGAAAAATAAAAAAACTTGGAAGGGAAGTGAAATGCTAAATGATGATGACCAAATTGACCTGGAGATATATGCAACTTTCATCTTTGATGTAGAAAAATGTAGGGGAGGGCTAAAGGTGCACAATATTGCATCAAATATGATCAGATTTTGTTGTGTCAATTTTGTAGGGAAGTTAGCACAATAAAGTAGAAAGAATATTTGACTATTCTAACTTTATTTCTGGTATTGCTTTCAGTGTTTCAGCAATACTTTTTAATGATGACCTTTTTGCCTTTATTTTTAATACTTTAATTTTTTTCTGGGTAGTAAATCTTGTCTTGATCAAGTTTTGCTTTTTTTGGAATGTAAGGGTAAGATCTTGCATTTTACACATTGTAAGTGATCAGTTAACAATGAATGAATACATTTATAGATGTTAACTCTTTATATTGGGGGAAATACACGGTTGTCTTAGATGCGTCTTATATTTAGATAATGGAATGTGTCTTGCACAGGATTACTTGAACCATCAAAGGCATCAAATAATAGATTTGTCCAAATGAGCTATTACCAAGTACTTCATAGTTATGTAATTCTTTATCCAGTTTAAAGTTTTAAGCTAAGAGAAACACTATTCTGTACCTTTGATACTTTATGGTCTCTAAACATTTGAGTTCATTTAAGTTGTTTTGTATTCATTCTCCTTAAAGTTGATTCACATTTTTGTATATATGAAATTAGATGTTTAGTATTTTGCTTCCACTCAAGAAATGCTTATGATGTACCAGTATGAACTATTGAGAATTTAATTTGGGGAAGTGAACTATAGTATTTGGTTAGAATAAACAAACTCTTTACTTCCAGATACTATTTGATAATTAAAACTTTCTCCTTCTGAATGTTATGTTTCCTGCTTGAATTTTCTTTTACAGAAATGATAGCTTATGCAAGTTTTAGCCAGTTTATACATCTGACAAGTAAAGAAACTAAGACACTGATTTTACCTTAGAATACTCAGATGATGCTAAACAAGATATGTAGTTTTCCTTGCTTTGGGATTCCAGTGGAGATCAGAACTCAACATCTTGCATATATTTTATTTATAATTTAAAAGTTTTTTGGGGGAGGGCCTATTAGTTGTATAGAGGAGGGAGAAAGATGTAATTGAGGTGAATAAGTAGTAGGTAGGTTGTCGGACTTTTAAGACCTAATTAATTAATGATTCCTCTAGTTTGGCTTTGGGCTATGTAAAGTTATGATTCTCTAAACATGATGGTGTTAGGTGATTTGTTGATTTAAAGACTTACCGATAGAATATTTTTTAAGGTGAGTTTTTGTGGCTGAGCAGAATTGACATATTTGAAAACCCTTTGTATTTCCCCAAATGTGAAGGGGCCTAACCATTGTCTTTAGTTCTTGCCCTAGCCTATCCTCTTGTGATGACTATCCAAGATATGGGAGACAATATGTAAAGTGCTTTGCAAATCTTGAAGTGCTAAATAAGTGTTTGCTATTATTGTTATTGTTAAAATGACCAGCAGCAAAATGCAGTCCTTGCAGTGAGCTTTTCATCAATGTTTTTCTCAACTTTGAATCGTTAGAATAGTGTCTTTCAAATAAACTGCATTTAATTGAGGCTTTTTATTGTTCTTGACTTGATACAATTAGTATCATATGTAAACAGGGGCATTTGAAGAATCTTTGTATCCCTGTGGAATCTTGTGTTTTAAACTGTTAGCATCTAAATTGTCTTAGCGTGTGTGGGAGACACTTTGTGGTGAATCTTGAAGGCCACATAAAACAAAAGTCACTGGAGCATAACCAGATCATATTTTTTTTTAATTTTAATTTTGGATAATAATATAATTATGCAAGATGTGAGTCATGGTAGAAGATTGCAGAAACTGGTTTCTTTCTCTTATTTCCTCATGTGTGTATAGATAACTTTTAAAAATATTTTTTAGTGATGAAAAAGACGTAATTTCTAAGGTTTTTTTTTTTTAAATCTAATTTTGATCCTTTTCATTCTGGAACCTCGGCTTCTTTGTCCTCAGCATAGATTCCATATGAATGTATGTACTCATGTCTACCTGTTCTTAAGGGTCATACTATGACTGTTTCTTAGAAGAATATGTCTATAGAAATAGAGGTGTGCTGTTTCACATTTGCTTGTTCTTCCCAGTTTCACTTGCTTTTGCTCCCATCTGACTCAGACCAGTCTACCTGCAGGCATATTTTTCCCTTTCTCCTTTCCCCATCCTGTTTTAGACATGGCATTGCTTTTAAATCTTCTACTATCCTTTCATAATTTAAAAAAAGATGAGACTTGTATTGGAGATAGGCATTACCCCGGCTGCTTTCTGAGGTATTTGTTTTGGTCTCAGCTCTGGCAATTTTTTTTTTTTTGCATTGTTTAAACTTCTCAGAAATAGTGATATTTTGGAGCAAATAACTTGTTTACTCCAATTAGAGCACTTGTAAATTTATGTGATGTCTTTTCATTAGACTTCTGACATTAATTTTGACCTTTATTCTAACTAGTTGATTTTGAGTATACTGAGGCAGCTGATTCTGAAGTGACTGCTATCTTGGTAATCAGTTTGCTGTTATTCAGTCTTTGCCAATTTCTGTGGGTTTTGAGGTTCTTAAGACATGCTGAAGCTTTTGAGGAGACATAAGGTTTTGGTCTCTTTCATTTCTTGATCGTAAACCAATTTCTCCATGTAATTGTTCGTTGTGAACGTTGATTTCAAGGTGAGATAACCAAGTATTTAATGGTATAATATTACTTATTGTCTTTGTATGATAAAACCGACTCTGTGATCTCCACTATTCATCCTTTTTAAGGGTAAACTATGAACTGTTACTGCTTTTAATTCCACTTATTATCAACTTGAAGGTTAGACAAAGATTGTACATTTTGTTTTCCAATGGTAAAGTTTGTTCATTTTAAATAAAAGTATTACTCTTTTTTCTGTTACTGTAATTGAGGAAACTGAAAGGGGACAGAGCAGAATGATAGCCATTTCATATTTTTATCAGTTTAATGAATTCACGTGACCAAAAAATTTCACTTAATGGCCAACCTTTTGTTGATGAATCTGACTATATATTTAGATAAGGTGATCTTACCTTTTCAAACAGTCTGTCAGGTTGTCTTGAAGACTTTCATGCTTGGTAGATAACTTGAAATATCTGTTGCTCTGCTTATATAGCCTTTGAACACCCAGAGTCACTTACGTACCATGAAGAGACATTGGAGCAGCATTTTTGTGAAGGGTTGCTATAATGATCATCAGCTTTATTATTGTTGATAAACATGCAGCAGTTAAATCTGCATACTGTACCTGTGTGTCAACAGGAGATGTATTTTTAAGCCTTTTGATAGACTTTGCAGCATGGTACACTGGAAAGAGCATCTGGACTCAGATTCAGAAAATATTTAGTTGAGTCCTGGCTCTAGTACCTGATAGACTGGTGATCTTGGAAATCTCACTTACAGTTCTCTGAGACTTATTTCTCTTAATTATTCCTGACATTGGAATTATTAAACTTGTCTTGTTTACTTCACATAAGGAGTTATGTAAGTTTTATTATGCAAGAATGTATGAAACTGGTGGCAAATTTTAAAAATCAGTGTAGTGTAACTGATGAATCAGTGGGTGGCAAACTTGCTTTCTTAATATTATCTGGGCAAATGATAGTGGGGAACTAAAATAGTTGGTGAAAACCTAAATTAAATTGCAAGGCAATAATACCTTTTTCTTTATGAATGAATTAATAATTGTCTTGCTCTGTCATTTTCATCTATTGAACAGTTTGCGTCAGTGCCATCAAATAAACTAGAACTAATATCAAATGTGATCACATTTTATTTCCAGTAGTGAAGCCTGTGAGTATAGTAATTGATTCCCAGTAGGTTGATCATGGCTTTTAAAGTAATTATTGTAGTTGTGCAGAACCAATGAGGAAAAAATTCAGGGTTTTTATATAGTTGCAAAACACCCAATGTGATCAGATGAAGCGTTTCAGTTCTGTAAAGGAGGAGTTTTTGCTTTTATGAAACTTAGAGTATAGTTGATTTCTTAGCTCTTTTGCAAAAAAATAGTTCAAGTACTGAATATGAAATCAGCAAATCTAAAACTATACAACATTTATATTATATAAATTATTTTTATTCTGAACTTGAACACTAAATAGAATGGGCATTTGTATTATATAGTAGAATAGAAATTGAGAATTACACATGAAACTTAAGATCTCTATTCTATAGCTAGTTTTTCTTTTAAATATAAAAGATCCACCAATTGTTTTCGAAGCTATTGTGTTTGGCATTCCTTCTGTTCTTTAAACTCGATTAAAAAAAAGTTCTTGGCATCCCTCTTTGTCTTCCCTCATCCACCCTCCCTTTCCTGTCCTGTCCTGTCCTGTCCTGTCCTGTCCTGTCCTGTCCTGTCCTTCTTTTCTTCTGTATTCTCCTTCTTTTCTGCCCTCTTCCCCATCCCCTGGAAAAAAAGAAAAAGCCCTTGTAAGAAATAAAAATAATTAAGCAAAATAATAGAATTAATAGAACATTAGAGTTACAAGCAGGAACTTAGATGATCAGTACATAGAAAACAGATCGTTAACAGTAAAGTGGCCGATGATGTCTTATGGCAAATACTGCCAAAGTTTTTACCACTCTTCAGTTTTTAATATCATATCGTATCTGTTACTTGAAATAAGCATTAATATCTTCAAGTACATGAACATTACTTTTGGAATGCTATTTTTGTTTCATGTTAATTTTTTATCCATGACCTGTTGTCTTTTAAACCTTGGGTCAGTGTTGAAAAACATGATTTTATATCACATTGTCTCTGCATAGTTAAAAAAAGGTGTCATTAAAAGTAATATGAATGCCACCAAGCACTTTCTAAACTTGTGGAGAATTGTGAAGTCAACATGATGATATAGTATTGTGGCTCCAGGAAGTTTAAAAATCATGGTCTTATATCAATACTAGTAACAGTTATAATATGTGTGCAAGTAAAATATTTCTAAAATTAGAAAATTGTATCTAAGGAATAGTGGAATGAAGTGTTAGGCTTGATCTTTGGATATCAAGAGACGTAATACTTTCTAGAGAATGTTAGCTAGAGAAAGAAGAGAAAACTCAGAATGATAGCATATTCGATGTGGATAGGTTAACTTCATAGTGCGAATCACAGTTCATTTACTCCTCATCCAGTAGGATCTTGCCTATGTCTTTTCATAAATCAAATGCCCAGCATTGTACATCAGCATTTTAAAAAATATGCTTGCTGAATGTAAATCCTCCACATAGGGGAATCCACTTAGCATGTTGAGGACCTTCCAGATCTGTTGGCATAGAAATGGCCTACTCACACTCACATGTGCATTTATTTTCATTGTCTTTTGGGTTTTCTACAACTTTAATTCTTTGGAAATTGTGGTATTCCAAGGTAAACAGCTATGCTGAATCACTGGAAGATGAGCCTTTGCTTTTAGGGAGGATCTTACTCCACTCCCCTCCCATCCCCTTTTTCCTTCCCTTCTTGTAGGGCAAGATAAGTTTCTACGCCCCATTGCCTGTGTATCTTATTTTCTAGTTGCATGCAAAAACTTTTTTGTTTTTGTTTTTGAACATATATTTTTTAAAACTTTGAGCTCCAAATTCTCTCCCCTTGTCCCTTCCCACCCGTCCTACCTAGGAAGTCAAGCAATTCAACATGGACCACATGCGTATCATTATGTATAACCCTTCCACAGTACTCATGTTGTGAAAGACTAACTATGTTTTGCTTCTTCCTAACCTATAACCCTTTATTGAATTTTCTCTCTTGACCCTGTCCCTTTTCGAAAGTGTTTGTTTTTGATTATCTTCATCCCTATCTGCCCTCCCTTCCATCATCCCCCCTTTTTTTTATCTTCTTCCTCCTTCTTTCCTGTGGGGTAAGATACCCAACTGAGTATGTATGGCATTCCCTCTTCAGGTCAAATCTGATGAGGGCAAGATTCACTCATTCCCCCTCATCTGCCTTCTCTTCTCTTCCTACA
>JAQQSZ010016624.1:0-10983 GCA_028646595.1 Phalanger gymnotis
CATGTACAAAAACATTTATAGCAGCTCTTTTTGTACTAGCAAAGAGTTGGGAATCGAGGGGATGCCCATCAATTGGGGAATGGCTGAACAAGTTGTGGTATATGAAGGTAATGTAATACTATTGTGCTATAAGAAATGGGGATGATACGGACTTCATAACAACCTGGGAAAACCTACATGGTATAATGCTGAGTGAGCAGAGTAGAACCAGGAAAACATTGTACACAACCACAGATACATGGATTCTGTGATGACTAACACTGATAGACTTTGCTCTTCTCAGCAACACAAGGTGCAAAGACAACTCCAAAGGACTCACTAAGGAGAATGCTATCTACATTCAGAGGAAGAACTATGAAGTATGAATGCAGATTGAGGTACACTTTATGTTCACCTTTTTTTTTCCTCTCTTTTGTTTTTGTTTTTGGGTTTTTTTTTGGTTCTGTTTCTTCTTTCTTGTGATTCATTCCATTGGTCATAATTCTTCTTCACAACTTGACTAGTGTGCAAATAAGTTCAATGTGTAGTTATATATAGAAGATATATCAGATTCCATGTCATCTTGGGGAGGAGGGGAAGGAGGAAGGAAATCTGGAACTCAAAATTAGGTAGAACTGAATGTTGTAAACTAAAAATAAAAATTCTCTAAATAAAAAAAAACAAATAATAAGAGTAAACATAAGAATAATTGGACTGCTGAAAGCTCTGATAAAAAGACAATCTTTATACAATAATACAAGGAATAATTAAAGAAAATTGCATAGAAGGATTGACACAAGAAGGGAAACTAGAAACAGAAAAAATCCACCAATCACCACCTGAAAGAGAGTCTATGAGGAAAATTCACAGGAGTATTACAGTCAAATTACAAAAAGCCCAGATCAAGGATAAAATATTATGAACAAGAAAAAAATTACATATGATGGTACCACAATTAGACTCACACAAGACCTAGCAGTGGCAACATTGAAAGATCATAGGTCTTGGAACAGTATATATCTAAGAGCAAAAAAACCTGGGTTTCTGGTCAAAAATATCATACCCAGCAAAGCTAAGCATAATTCTGAATGAAAAAAAAAAATGGACATTTAACAACTGTCAGACTTTCAGGACTTTGTTAAAAACAACAACAACAACAGAAAACCCTGAACTCAATAGAAGATTTGACATACAAGAACCAAGATAAATATAAGGTACATACTACTGATCAATTACAAGGGACTAAATAAATACAGAATGTTTATCTTTTATGTATGTAAAATGTAAAAGATATGTCTAAGATTGTTACTAGTAATTAGGTAGCTTATAAGAGAGATTGGGTGTCTGTAAGGACTAATTTTGACAGACATGACTCTTCTCATCAATGCAAGGTTCAAAGACAGCTCCAAAAGACTCATGATGGAAAAAGCTATGCACATCCAGAAAAAAGAATTATGGAATCTGAATGCAGATTGAGGTAAACGTTTTTCTCTCTTTGTTTTTCTTTCTTCTTTGGTTTCATTTCTCCTTTCTCATGATACATTCCATTGGTTATAATTCTTCTTTACAACTGGACTATTATGTAAATAATTTCAACACAAAGCTATATATAGATTGGATTGCCTGTCATCTTGAGGGGGGAAGGGGAAGAGAGGGAAGAAGAGAAAATTTGGAACCCAAAAATTTGTGGAACTAAGTGTTGTAAACTAAAAATAAAAAAATAAATTTATTTTAAAAAGAACTAAAAAAAGAAAGATTGGGCATGATATGACTTCAAAAAGTAAGACCATTCAGAAAGTATAGGTAAAAGAGTAATTATCTTATAGAAATGAGGCGCAAGAGGAAGAACCAATACAGAGGATTTAGATGGGGGAAGTGAGCTGTTAGTTCTGGAAACCTACTTTCATCGGGAATGGGTTTGAGGGGAAAACACTTAGACAACTAGAAGAGTATAAAAGTCTAAATTTAGAAAGAAATAAAACTCTAAGGGGATAGTGAGGAGGGAAAGAATAAAGGAGGGATCTTTAGAGCAGAAGGTGAGAGGAGTTAGGAGAGATGGGGAAAAAAAGAGATATGCACAAACATAAAAACAAAGATTAGGAGTAGAAACTTTTAGGGAAAGTATATGTTTATATATGTATATACATATGTATCTGTATATATGTATACATGTATGTATATATCACTACCTAAATGTAAATATATTCCTGCTAAATTGTAGACTTCAGTTGGTGGGTAGGAAGGAAGAAGGGAGAAAAAAGAACAGAGTGTGATGAACATCTTTCAACATAAGGCGCAGTATTTACTATACAGGCTTTACTGAAATGTAAAGTTACTGCTATGTATTCTGAATCTTCTATGTTCGCTGTGCACTTGACATTTTTTCTTTTATTTTAAAATCAGTTTGATATTTAATATCTAAATTTATATTGCTTCCTTCTTTTCTTATGTATTTGTTTTAGTATTTGTCTAAAATAATTATGTATGCATGTTTTATATATATATGTACATATATTTACATACATGTATACATACTGGAATTACATTCTAATAATACTATGCCATACTATCCCTGATTATACAGAATTTAAAAAAGACGTTCCTCCAAGAGTATTCTTGGAACGAAGGAAATCTGGTACTCTATAAAAGACAAAGATCAGACTGATACCTTTGTGCTCTTATTCTTTGAAAGAATTTCAGCTCATTTTACAACTTTATGTCATTGGACATATTAAGTGCTTCTAACATTATTATCTCTTATTAAATTAAAAAATATCATAATAAAGAAAAATAATCATGAACATTTAGAAATGTATCTACTCTCACAGTGATGATTAATAGAAAATATGATCACATGGTAGACCAACTTTAGGTTGTTGTTGTTGTTTTTTTTTTTCCTTTTATTTTCCATTTAGTAAAACATTAGCAAAGGCCAGGTCCCAGGAATACCAATAATGGTACTAAGACTTCCCAGGATCCCCCTGGACAATTACTATCAAATACTAAGCAAGCACTAATAAGATACCAATTTTTTTGGAGGGGGGAAGGCAGGGCAATTGAGGTTAAGGGACTGGCCCAAGGTCACACAGCTAGTACATGTGTCAAGTGTCTGAGGCCAGATTTGAACTCAGGTCCTCCTGACTCCAGGGTCGATGCTCTACTCACAGCACCACCTACCTGCCCCAAGATACCAATTTTTTAATGAAGTTTCTGTTGACATTAATGATGAACACGTTTCTACGAAACCTGTGAATGACGTAGTCATTGGGTTAACATTATAAGGCATAGTTTACAAAGAATGGAATAACCCTTAGACGGTAGATGCCAGAACTTTTTTTTAACTTGGAGTTTATTTTAACAATACAGATTGGCTCATCTAACAAATCTCAGGAATTACCTTCACTGATCATTTTGGAAAGCAATGTCTCTGAAAATGAAGCCTAACAGTGTTGGCAAGTACTACAGACACAGCCACTTCTATAAACAAAATTCTTTCCATAAAAGTTATTGCCATTGTCAAATGGTTTAACATGAGAAATTAATGTAATTTTATCAGTGCAAATGATATTAAAGATGCATCATCATCTGCTTTGCTGCTTCAACCTAAGGACTATGGTACCTTTTCATCTTGTTTTCAGTTGAAACCTTTAATATGTGATGTCTCCCCCATAAGAATGAGGAAGACTGTCTTATATTTCTCTTCTATTCCCAGTGTTTAGCTAGTACTTTGTTCATAATAAATAACATGATTCATTCATTCATACATACTTGCATAATAGAATATAGTGACCATTCTTAGAAATATTAGAGAAAACTCAGAGGATTAAGAGGTAAAAATGATATTGAGGTAAGAATGATATAGTACAAGTCCATCATTTTACAGATAAGAAAATCCTCGGGAGTTAGTAAGTCTATTGCTCCCATTTATCATGACCATAAGGTCATGGAGATGGAAATGCAAATCATTGAATTATTTCCTAGCATTAGTATGGTAATACTCCCAAACTCACTATTGGAACATGTGAAATAGAAGACTAAGGATCTGATATTAGGTAATTCATTTAATTTTTCTGAACCTGAGTTACCTCATGTACAAAATGGGAGAAATAGAAGTATTTTTTTATATCACACAGTTGTATGCAAAGTTATTTTTGTAATCTTAAAGAAACATGACAAAAATATATTAGTAATGTATACTATTACTAGTGATAAGATGAAAATACAAGACCTAGAAGGTAGAATTTCTTTTCATAATTCTGCTGAAATCCCACGCCTTATCAATTTTATTCCTGTAAAACATTAAAAAGTCAATGTATCCATTAGGTATGTGTGTGTGTGTGTGTGTGTGTGTGTGTGTGTGTGTATGTATGTATATGCATGTAGTTCTGCTTCCTTTGCTTTGTATAGGTTCATACAAGTCTCTCCATGCTTCTCTGTATTCATCATGCTTGGCATTTTTTCTAGCACAGTATGATTTCATTACAATTTTGACAATTTGTTTACTCAATCTACTTGTTTCCTGTTCTTTGAAACAAAAATTCTGTTTCAAATATTTTTGTGTACATGGAGTCTTTTGCCAGTTATTCTTTTGACATGTGTGTGTAGGAGCTGAATTCTATTGTCAAAAGGTAGAGACATTTTTTCTACTTTATTTGAATAATTCCAATTTGCTTTCCAGAATGATTGGACCAATTCACAGCTCAACCAAAACTGCATTAATTTGTCTTTCTACAACTCACAGACATTGAGTAATCTCATCATTTGTTATCTTTGCCAATTTGATAATTGAGTTGGAACATCAACTTTGTTTTGATTTGCATTTTTTCTTATTTTCAGTGATTAGGAACATTCTTTCATTCGGTTGTTAATAGCATTTAATTACCCTATCTGTTGGGGAATGGCTTTTCCCTTTATAAAGTTCTATCATCAGCCTATATTTTTTGGATACCAAACCCTTTTAGAAATATTTGATGTGCAAATCATCCCTCAATTTTCTAGTTTCCTTTTTTTTTTTTAAATCATATAGGCACTAGCTTTATTTGAAAAAAAAAAAGCCTTGTAATCCAATGTAACCAGAATGATCTAGATTATTTTTTCACTTTTCAATTTGTATTTTATTTTTAATTTACATAATAAGATGAGTTTTATAACATAATATAATAAAAAAGATGATTGCATATGAAACTGTAAATCTTCTATGCACAACTTGCTATTCCTTTCAAATATGCAACAACATTATCATGAAAACTTCTTAATTTTCTCCCCCACTACCACCATTTCTTTGGTTATAATTTTGTAGCCTACCGGTATAGCCTTCCCATAACTGTGAAAGGTATATGATCTATTTCTCTTCTAATTTGTGTTTAATGGTATGATCTTCATATTGAAATACTGTATTCTTTTTGAATTTATTGTGGAATGCAATATAAGATGCTGTTCAAAGAGTGATTTTTGCCAAGACTGCTCTTCATTTTCCTAAAAATTATTATCCTATAGGGAGTTCTTCCTTATGTAATTTGTTTCTCCGCCCCCCCCAGGTTAACTAGCCACTAGGTTAATGAGTTCAATTATTTATGATTATCTCTTATTTAATCTGCTCCTGTGATCTACTTCTGTTTTTTTAAAGGTAATTATTTTTGTTTTGGTTAACAACACAAAGTTTCACAAGTTTTTGAGTTCTTAATGTTCTTACCCCCTCTTCTCCCTTTCCCCCAAGACAGAGTGTGGTCTGATATAGGTTCCACGTATACCTTCACATCAACTTATTTTCCCAATAATCAAGTTATAGAGAAGAATTACAACCAATGAAATGAACCATGAGAAAGTTGAAACAAAACCAAGAATCAAATCAAATCAAATCAAAGAGAAAGCAAATAGTTTGCTTCAATCTGCATTAAGACTTCATAATTCTTTGTCTAGATGTGGATAGCCTTTTCCATCATGAGTCTTTTGGAGCTGTCTTAGAACCTTGCATTGTTGAGAAGAGCCAAGTCTATCAAAGTTAGTCATCACAGAAGCAATATGCCTGTAGTTGTGCACAATGTTCTCCTGGATCTGTTTCCTTCACTCGTCATCAGATCACGAATTTCTCCAAGTTCTTATGAAGTCCATCTGGTTCTCATTTCTTATAGCACAAAAGTATTCCATTACCTTAATATACCACAATTTGTTTAGCCATTCCCAGTTGATGAGCATCCCCTTGATTTCCAGTTCTTTGCCACCACAAAAGAGCTGCTATTAATATTTTTGTACATACAGCTCATTTTCCCACTTGTATGATCTCTTTGGGCATAGCCCTAGCAGTGGTATTTCTGGGTCAAAGAGTATGCAAAGAGTATAGCCCTTTGGGCATAGTTCCAAATTGCTCTCCAGAATGGCTGGATCAGTTCACAACTCCACCAACAATGCAGTAGTGTACCAATTTTCCCAAATCTCCAGCATTTATCATTTTCATGTTTTGACATGTTAGCCAATCTGACAGGAGAGATGTGCTACCTAAGAGTTGTTTGATTTGCATTTCTCTAATTAATAGAGATTTAGAGCATTTTTACATAACTACAGATATCTTTAATTTCTTTCCCTGAAAACTGCCTGTTCATATCCTTTCACCATTTTTATTTGGAAAATCACTTGCATTCTTATAAATTTGACTCAGTTCCCTGTATATTTGAGAGATGAAGCCTTTGCCAGAGACACTGGTTGTAAAAATTCTTTCCCAATTTTCTGCTTCCCTCCTAATCTTGGTTGCATTCACTTTGTACAAAAACTTTTCAATTTAATGTAATCAAAATTATCCATTTCACATTTCACAATGCTATCTCTTGTTTAGTCATAAATTCTTCCCTTCTCAATAAGTCTGACAGGTAAAATATTCCCTTCTCTCCCAAACTGCTTATAGTATCATCCTTTACTCCTAAATCATGAACCCATTTTTGACTTTATTTTGATATAAGGAGTAAGATAGTGGTCTACGCTTAATTCCTGCCATAATATTTTCCAGTTTTCCCAGCAGTTTTTGTGAAATGCTGAGTTCTTATCCTAGAAGCTGGACTCTGGGTTTATCAAAGAGCAGATTACTATATTTACTAACTACTGTGTCTTTTGTACCTAAACTATTCCACTGATCCACCACTCTATTTCTTAGCCAGTACCAAGCAGTTTGGATGACTGCTGCTTTATACAGTTTAATATCTGGTATGGCTAGGCCACCTTCCCTAGCATTTCTTTTCATTAATTCCCTTGATATTCTGGATCTTTTGTTCTCCCAGATGAATTTTGTTATTATTTCATCTAGCTCTAGGAAATAATTTTTGGTAGTTTAATTGGTATGGCACTAAATAAGTAAATTAATTTAGTTAATATTGTCATTTGTATTATATTAGCTTGGCCTAACAATGAGCAACTGATGTGTTTTTTTTTCCATTTATTTAGATCTGACTTTATTTGTGTGAGAAGTGTCTTGTAATTGAATTCATATAGTTCCTGGATTTCTCTTGGCAGGTAGCCTCCCAAATATTTTATAGTGTCTACAGTAATTTTAAATGGAATTTCTCTTTCTATCTCTTGCTGTTGGGCTTACTTATCTTTTTTTTAAACTATGCCAATCACTTTTTATAGTGATTTTTTTATAATACAGTTTGTGTTAACAAAGTAATACTCCTTTAGTACTGAATTTTTAACTTCTCCTACATAATTTGGCTTTGTTGTTTCTCCAAAATAATTGTGTTATTGTTTTTATCTAACTCTGTAATATATTTCTTCTGTGGCTTGATTTTCATAGAATTAATAAATATGCAAATTGATTTTGGTGGTATTGTTATTCTTATAATATTGACACAGCATAACCACAAGCAGTGAATGTTCTTTTCACTTTTAGTTATTTCTTGAAGGAAATATAATTGAGTCTCTACAAGTATTGAATTGCTGTGGTAGATGATAAACATTTTTTTCATTTTGTGGTTATTATAAATGAGATTTCTCTTTCAATTATTGCTTTTTGGAATTTGCTCTCTGTCAGCCCTTATGAAGACAAGTTTTAGTCACTATTCTCTAGCAAACTGAAGGACTACCAAACACACCACCCCACGTATAGCCAGAAGCAGATATGGCAGAGATGTGTCCATGTTCATCAATGAGTTGGCCAGGTAGAACAACCTATTCAATGGAGATATCACACCCAATAAGGAGTAGGCATATTAAGAACAACATGATAACAATCCCAAAAGATATCATCTTATACTATCAGTGATATGTAGAAAAAGTGGAAAAGAGTGAGGAAATAATGTATTGTAGGAAGCCACTTTGTTCTGATGAGAAGAAAGCTGCCTAATAGGTGTCATTCCTGTTTATTCCTCTCTCAGGAGAGCTTCACAAATAGTTTCATTCCTCTCTTAGTTCTTATTCTGCCCTCTTGATTGATACTTCTCTCTCCCTTTTAATACATGTTTATGTGTCATGTTCTCTCTCATTAGAATATGCACATTCTTGGGACAGAGACTGTTTTTGTCCTAGCTTTATTTTCTAGGATTAGCACACTGCCTGATATATAGGAAGCACTTAATGCACGTTAATTTATATAGTAATATTATTGATTGTTATAAGTTTGCTTCTTTCAAATTTACTTGAAACTATCAAAATATTGTTTTATATTCTTTAAAAGATCTGTTTAATATTTGTTTCTCTTAAATTTCTTTGTAGTTTTCTGTGACCTCATATATGGTTGATTTTTATAAGTTTTAGTTGTCAATGAAAAATACATATATCCCTTAGTGGTCTCATTCAGATACCATCAGGCAATCAGGAACCACAAATTTTTTATGACATTTCTCCAGGAAATTGTTCAAATCTATGTTTTTCCTTCCACTTATCTGTCTGTTATATTTGTCCAAATCTGAATAAGAACATTGATATCTTCTACTATCATTCTTTTACTATCTGGGTTTTCTTAGATTACAGTTAATTTTATCCTTTATAAACTTAGATGCTACAACTTTCATGGTTTAAATTATTAATGCTGATGTTTTTGCTCTCCATGGCTGTTTTGGCAATAATTTAGTTTCCTTGTCTATCTCTGTTTATATTTGCAATGGCAAGCAAAGTGGGACTTTTTGTTTTGCTCTTTCTTCTTTTGGAGTTCTAGTTCTTCTCAGCACTAAGGCAATCAATCAAGTGCCTTTGATTGAGTCTTGTTTGTTTGAATGGAGTCCTTGAATCAAGAGTCTTTGATGACCTGCTTAAGTCACAAGATAACCTAATTCATATCAGTTTGAGTCACATGGTTGTGGTGCCCTCTGTGGGCTGACACTGAAGAAGTGTATATATACTCTGAGGTAGTATTTTCTTTTGGGACTCACTCATTGGAAAAGCATTCCAAAACTCTGCCATTAGTAGTAGCCATTAAGTAACCCCCCCAGCTTTGAAAACCCAGTTGTTGATGCTTCTCTCTCTGGTAAATGTATGTATTCCTATAAACAGACAGTTAGAAGCCCTGTCTGCTGATTTGTGTTATTTGCTCTGTTTATATAATTTCTGCTTGTAATTTCTGTTTCTGTTTTCTTTGAAGTTCAAGGTGATGACTTTTTCTCCTAAATTAAGTGAACGATATATGTATGTTTAATTAAAGTGAGATTGTAAACCCCTTAAAGTTGCTTTCCTTAGAAAAGCAGATCAAAGAATCTGTGCTAGCAGACCTCTTACGTACTGGTGTTATTGGCCTTAAATCTGTTTTGTTTTTTTACCTCATGCACTGGAAATTTAATTCCAGTTTGTTCATTTTTATTCTATTCATCCCTTTACTTTTTTCAGGGGGGAAGGCAGGGTAACTGGGGTTAAGTGACTTGCCCAAAGTCACACAGCTAGTAAAATGTGTCAAGTGTCTGAGGCTGGATTTGAACTCAGGTCCTCCTGACCTCAGGGCTGGTGTTCTACCCACTGCACCACCTAGGTGCCCCAATCCCTTTGCTTTTAAGATGTGTTTCAGGTAAGAGATATGAGATTTGAGAAAGTGGAGCCAAGATGTCAGAGTAGAAGAAGCATTCAGCCAACCTCTCCCAACATTCATTTTCAAAGTAAAAATGAAATTTGCAATGCCAACGACAAGAAAAGATTAGGATGAGATATTCTTATAGCCCGAGACAATTTAGGAGCTGAAAAGAGAGATCTTCGACACAGGTGTGGAGGCTGGTCCAGATATAACATGGATGAAACACTAGTGATGGAACTAGGTGATAATAACAGAAGCAGCAGCAGTTTTGGGAGCTCTCAAGCAAGTAAAAGAAACGGGACTTGGCAACTGATCAGAAAGAGATTACAACAGACACCTGTCTTAAAAGCATGGGCAGCTAAGTAATGCAGTGCTTAGAATGCAGGGCCTGGAGTCAGTAAGACTTGCCTTTCTAAATTCAAATATAGCATCAGACACCTAATAGCTGTGTCACCCTGGGTAAGTCACTTAACCTTGTTTTCCTGTAAAAATTAACTATAGAAGGAAATGGCAAACCACACCAGTATCTGCCAATAAAACCTTAAATGAAGTCATGAAGAGTCAGCCAAAACTGAAAATTGACTACACTGTGACTGGAATAGAGACTGGCAAATTCATTACTTATACAAACTTCTGGGTCACAGTTTAAGAGTGGAGAAAAGAACTTCCAATAAAAGGAACAGGTGTTCTGAGGGGTGGTATCATTTCTAGTCCCAAGGGAGCAGCAACCATTAGGGTAGTATTAATTGTGATGTCATGTGACTGGGGTCCAGGACCAGATCACAGACAAGAAGATCCGTGACCTCACCAGTGCCCAGACCACACAACCAGAAAGCGCATAAAACTTCTAATCCCTGAGAACTAGTTCTGAACAAGGTGGTGTGAAAAGCCTGGAGATTTGGACAGTATACCTACCTTACCCCTTCACATTGAAAACAGAGCCAAAATTTAATATAAATTCAATGTCAAGAAAGAGGCTAGGAAAAGAGGCAAATAACAACAAAGAATCTGCTCATAAAAAA
>JAQQSZ010016625.1:0-10982 GCA_028646595.1 Phalanger gymnotis
AATGAAGTGGTAGGCCAGGAAAGGAGAGGAAAGTTCCCATTTTCTCTCTTTTTTATTTTGGCAGGGCAATTGGGGTTAAGTGACTTGCCCAAGGTCACACAGCTAGTACATGTGTCAAGTCTTTGAGGCTGGATTTGAACTCACATCCTCCTGGCTCCAGGGCTGGTGTTCTACTCACTGCACCACCTAACTGCCCTGAAAGGTCCCATTTTCACTAGAAATCTGTAGGCTTTTTAAATAACAGAAGATCCTTGTCTGAGATTTTTACTAGGGAACCCAGAATTTATGCCTCTATTCACCAGGTAGGCAGCTTCTCCCTATGACTCATACCCATCTGTGTATAAATTTATTAGGTATTATTTCAGATAATTAAAATATTTTTAACCATATTAGCTGGGGACAAAATGTCTGTCTATACAAAGTAGAAGCAATTATTTATGTAGCCAAAAAATGCTATTAAGGGAAAAAATATTTTTGACCTATATTATCCACATTGACTAATCTACACATCCAGGGGATTATTTAACTTTCCACATTTTCTTTAAAGCAAAGGATAAAAAGATGAATTAATAAGAATGAAAAGTTAAAAGCCTTTCTTTGAACTGAAACCTTCATTATATCCTAGGACCATAGGTTCCAAGGTGGAAGACATCCTAAAGGCCATGGAGCCCAACACTTTCATCTTCCAGATACAGAAACTAAGGCAGAGAGAGTTGTAATGATTTGACCACCGTCACACAAGTACTAAGGCGCAGAGTAGGACTTTGCTCCTATGTCCCTGGACAGTGCTGTTTTCACTATGCCAAGGTGAATTACGCATTTAGTGGCTGAAAGAAATAAATTTAAGAAGTACTGAAAGCCTACATACTTACGATTATAAAGTAATACGTAAGTATATATATATGTATATATATATATATGAATTATGTACACAAACGTACAACTATAAAGTTTTAAAATGTTAAACTTGCTAAAGGGAATTTAACTTGTATGAGTTGGGTAGCACTGGAAACTATAAAAAGTAAAAGGATTTGGGAACAGTAAAGCAAACTAGTATTATCTGTGAACCTCTGTAAGACTTCTCGTAATGGAGAAAAAAATGGAAATAATGTTTTGAGGAAATTGTCCCTTCGGATTTAAAATGCCACTTATTTTGACGGGGTAGAGCTAGGCAAGAGGGTTAAAAAGCGTGCCTTCCGCCTACTTAGTTCTCAGAGATACCCCACCAAGGTTATTCTGACCCAAGGCAAAGGGATGAGCTGCTCTCTTAGGGAGTACTTAAAAGTCTTTCCAATGGAAAGAAAGAGATGTGATTTTGGTGTAAATGAACAGGAACTCTGCTTCACCTGCACCCTCTTCTGAGCCCCATAGCGCAGGCTGGGGAGGGATCTCAGCTCTGGCCAAGCCACTAACTTCCCCAAATGCCCTCGAGCCGCCTCCGCCCGTGGGCCCCAGCTCCCCACAGGAGGGACAGCGCCAGCACTCACCGAGTCCCCGCCAGCCCAGCGCTCCATCGCAGGAGTCCAGGATAGAGCAGAAGCTGCCCAGCAGGGTAGGGGGCAGATCAAACAGGGGCAGGCTCGCGGGGAAGGCTGCGGGCTCCCAGCGCCTTCTCCCGACATCCGCGGGCGCCCAAGCCATCGCTCCCCGGCGCCTGCGAACCCCTACTAACAGCTGCCTGCTTGGTTGACTAGGGGAAACAGGGGTGGGGAGTCAAGGGCTTTCTCCACCCCTCTCCCTAGGCGTACTCTTTCACAACTGCGGAAATCCTCCCTGCTGCCATCACTCCCGTCGGAAGAACAGTGTACCTTTGCCAAGGCCTGAAGTTGAACAGGCGTCCGCTCCATGACGCAAACTGTAGGTATTGCTCCATCTAAGAAGAGATTCCCAGCTGGAGAAACCCGCTCCGCGCCTCTGAGCTTCTGAGGACGGAACAAATCTTCCCTCCCATCCCTCCCCTGTCTTTCATTCATCTCCAGCCTCTGAGTTGGTGATTTTGGAGATTTTGTGTTTTGGTGGGGCCCAGGGAGGAAAAAGCAGGAAGATCTTAGCTAAAACTGGACCAAAAAATAATTGGAGAGTGGAGCAATACTGATTAGATTTGACCTGCCACCAGACAGAAGGCTTTGGGCATACCCTTTGAATTTATGAAAAATCACAGAGCATAGCAGATCCTAGTGCTAGAGTGGACCACAAGAGTTTAACCAGTTCCAGCCCCCTGCCCTCAGGCAATTCCAAAGGCCCACCTAGTTATAATCACCTCAGTTCTGAGGGGATGGGTTTTAATCCTTTTTTGGGAATAATTTCTGGCAAAAATTAACTCAAAGCAAGGTATTCAGACACGAGAAGGATTTAAATCTTATAATCCTTTCATTCTCTTTGCATTATTAATATCTTTCCATTATACTTCCCTATTTATATTGCCCCTTCCTCAAAAAGTTTAGTCTTTCATACAGATAAGTGACCAAACAATTTGATATGAACATTTTGCAGAAGAAATGCAGATAACTGGGCAGCAGTGGATAGAGCATGGGCCCTGGAGTCAGGAGGACTTGAGTTCATATGCAGGACTCAAACACTTCACACTTACTAGCTGTGTGATCGTGGGCAAGTCACTTAACTCTGATTGCCTCCAAAACAAAAAATGCAGATGATTAACAACCATATAAAAATGCTCCAAATCACCAATAAGGAAAACCATTCTGAGGTTTCACCTCAATTCCAGTAAAATGTCAAAGATAACAAAAGACAAATTAGAATGTTAGCAGGGAAAGTGAGAAGAAAGATGTATTGATATGTTGTTGGTGGTGAATTGGTCCAACCATTCTAGACATATGGGGCGGGGGGAGTCACTAAAATATTTATACCCTATGAATGTAATGGAATACTATTGTGCTATACAAAATGGGGAGCAGACAGACTTCATAATAACCGGGAAAGACCTACATGATCTGATGCTGAGTGAGGGGAGCAGAACGAGGAGAACATTATACGTGGCATCTGTAATGACTAACTTTGATAGACTTGGCTCTTCTCAGCAATACAAGGTTCAAAGACAGCTCCAAAAGATGGAAAAAGCTATCTACATCTAGAGAAAGAATTATGGAGTCTGAATGCAGACTGAGGCAAACTATTTGCTCTCTCTCTTTTTTTCTTTTTTCTTCTTTGTTGGTTTTGTTTCTTGTCTCCATTGGTTATAATTCTTCTTTACAACCTGAATATTGTATAAATTTAATGTGAATGCATATGTAGAACCTATATTAGATTACATGCCTTCTTGGGGGGGAGGAGAGAGGAGAGGGAAGGAAAGAAAATTTGGAACTCAAAAACTTGTGGAACTGAGTGTTGTAAATAAAAATAAAAAATAAATTAAAAAATATTTATACCCTTTGACCCATGATACCACTAAGGAGTACTTATCCTAAGGAGATCAAAGACAGAGAAAAAAATCCTTGATACATTCATAGCAGCCCTTTCTGTGGAGCAAAAACAAACTAGAAACAAAGTGGATGCCCCTCAATTGGGGAATGGTTGTACACATTGTGGTATGTGAGTATAGTGGATTCAAATGCAGTAAGAAATGAAAAATATGAGGAATTAAGAGAAGCATAGGGAGACTTTTATGAACTGGTATAAAGTGAAGAAAGTAGACCCAGAACACCATGCACAATGACTATAATAATGTCAATGATAACACTAACAGGCAGCTGACCTAAGATTAAAGCTTCATGGGTACAGAGCTAGAAGGAAGCTTAGAGGTAATTTTGATCCAGCCCACTCATTTTACTGAAGAGGAAACTTCCCCAAGAAAATAGGAGTAACTTGCCCAAGGACACAAAGGCAGTAAATAGCCAAGCTGGGATGTAAATCCAGGTCCTTTGGCCACAGAGCCAGTATTCTGCCCACTGAACCACACTGTCCTTTAGGTCCAGAGCACAGAAGAAGCACACATCCCTCCTCAACAGAAGTGGGCTAAATATTGCACCCTCTGAACTGGTGGATTGGTTTGGTCTGTTGACTGGTTTTTCTTTGCTATGAGGATCTTAGCACAGTGCTTGGCACATGGTAGGTCGTTAATAAATGTTTATTGACTGACTGACAGACAAGAGAGGAATCAAAGGAGAGAAGGGAAATGGCATGGGATGAGCAATTACATGTAACATATGTGTATGTATGCACGCACATATACATATATAGATAACAGATACATACTTATACACACATTTTAAAATTCAAACCTTGTTTGAAAACAATTTGGCTTCAACACCAAAAAGACCCTTACAGGATTATTTTAGCATCCACTTAAAAAAAAAAACAACACACTTGAACTTTAATTTTTAAAGTACATAGTCACCTTCCCCTAGAAGAAGTCCAGCTTTGTAGTGGTGTTTGTTAAGAAATTTGTATCTGAGGTGGAGAAATTTCTTACCAGAAAAATGTGGCTCATTTTATTTGCCAACAGTTCCTGGGTCAAGGACCTGTTTTGCTTCAGGAAATGTTGGTCACCGTCCCTTGGTTCCTATTGTTGATTCTTTCTGGCAGGAGCTCTGGTTTCAGTAATGTTTGAAAAATGCTTACTCTTCTTCTTCTATAGGAGCTCTTTGCCCTTTGGCAGGCTATAAGCATAAATCTTTAAATAAAAAAAAAAAAACCCACTCAGCTTTCTTCTTGTTTCCCCTGCAAAGTGGATAAATCCCCCAAAGAAACCATTACTTCAAGATGTGAATAAGGTCAGCCAGGCCTTGGAATGTAAGTAGGCCTGTCACATTACATAACAAAAGCATACTGTATACACAACTGTTGAAATTATTTAGTAAATAGTTATACGTAGGTGGTAGTTTCCTGGTATGCTGGGTTTTTCTTTTTGGGAAGGGATTAGAATATGGATATCTTTTATTGCTGTTGTTCTGTGCTTTTAAAAAACAATCCTGAATCTGTCCCCCTCACTCCTCTTTCTCTTTCTTTCTTTCTCTGTCTCTCCCCTTCCCTCACTCCCTCCTCCTCCTCTTCTCTCTCTCTCCCTCCCTTCCATCTTCCCTATCCCCCTTTCTTCCCTGATCCATCCCCCACAACTGGAAACTGGCCTCTTTACTTTTTTCTCTCACAAGATGCTCCATCCCTGATTCTGTGCATTTTCACTTTCATTCTCCCTATGCCCAGAATTCCCTCTTTCCTTATCTCCTTCTCCTCCTTTTGGCTTCCCTGACTTTCTTTAGGTCTCAACTAAAATCACGCCTTTGCAAGAAGCTTTCCCCTATCCTTTTCAATGCTAGTGCCTTCTCTCTGAGATTACCCCCAGTTTATCCTATACACTTCTTATTTGTACATAGCTGTCTACCTGTTGTCTTATCCATTAGATAATAAATTCTTTGCCTTTTTAAAAAATCACCAGCACTTAGCACATAGTAGACACTTAATAATTCTTGTTGATTTGGCTTTGGGTCCTACATAGTAGAGAACAACAAAAGCCCTGTGACAAAAAAAAAAAGTTTGTTTTTTTAATTGAGGAAATGATCTAATTGCAAAACCTGATGGACTGTTTCCAGTCATCAGTCTCTCTACTGTAACATCTGATACCACTGGTTATCATTTTCTCCCTGAAAATTTCCTCTCGCCTTGACATCTGTGACAAGGCATTATTTTGATTTCTTTTTTCCTACCTCTTTGACCACCCATCTTCTGTTTCCTTTGCTGGATTTTCTTCACATAACCCCCTAACTGTGAGCATTCTTTAAGACTTCATTTTAGGATCTCTGGTTTTTTTCTCCTTGTCCTCATTTCCCTAGGAGAATTTCAACTACTTTTATGGTTTTAAATATTACCTCTACTTGGATGACTCCTAAATTCATATTTCAGTACTGGGGAGGAGAAAGTGAGGATGGTGACTTTGTATCTCTCTCATTTAAATCCAATTCACTTGCAAGTCATGGCATCATTTTCCTGATGTCATGGTCTATTTTGAGAAAGAGGGATAAACAACAACATTTCAGTCCTGACACCTCCCCCAACTCCAGTCACAAATCTCCATCTACATTCACTTGTACTGCCTCTACTTCAAACTCAACATGTCTATAACTGGACACGATCATCGCTAATTCACTATTTCATTTTCTCAATTACATACGCTAGAAACTGAGTCTTTGACTCCCTACCCTGGGACCATCTATTGTGTTGTTTTTGTCTCCTCTGTTAGCATCTGACCATGCCACTTTTCTGTTCAAGAAAGTTTGAGTAAATCTGTATTGTTTGTTATTCGGTCATGTTTCAGCTGACTCTTCATGACCCCAGTTGGGTTTGTTTGGGGTTTTTTTTGGTAAAGATACTTTAGCAATTTGCCATTTTCTTCTCCAGCTCATTTTACAGGTGAGGAAACTGAGGCAAACAGGGTTAAGCGACTTGCCCAGGGTCACACAGCTAGTAAGTGTCTGAGGCCAGATTTGAACTCAGGCAGATGAATCTTCCTGTAATTCCAATCCCAAGGCTCTATCCACCGTGCCACCTAGCTGCTCTATGAATCTCTATTGTCTTCAGGATCAGAAAGAAGTGCTTCCACTTGGCATTAAAAACGTTGCAATCTGTATCCAGCTTATCTTTCCAAACTTACTGCATAATACTTTTTTCACTATCTGGTCCAGCCATACTTACTTACTTACTGTTCCTCATACATGACATTCCACAGGCTTTTTGCAGTTTTTGGCATTACATGGCTTGAGGGTATTCGTGGTGCAAAGTGTGCCTGCTTTGTGTTCAGAACCAAGGCTGCAAGGAAGTTGCTTGATGCAACACGGGCAAATGCTGCCAGAAACACCTTGGATTCATTTTGAGTTTGATTTTGAATTAATTTTTGGTCGTTGCATGTTTAGAAACCTTTTACTGTTGCCAAATTTTTCACAACCCCATATGGGGTAGCAACCTACAGTTTAAGAAGCACTGCACAGAGCATGTGCTGAGTGCCAGGAACTGCTGGGGACCCATCTGGTTGAGTCACGAAGGATTTGCACTTTGAGATGAGAAAGAAATTCCTCAATTGGACACTGACCAGAAATGCTCCTGGCCCAGTGTACCTTAAAGACTCTAACTTTGCTTTCTGTTTCCTTCTTTCACTCTCTTATGTGACAAGAAACTGTCTCTCACTAAACTTTCCAGGAGGAAGGAAAGTGGCTATGCCATTTCCCATACTCCAGTAGCAGGATGGTCTTGAACAGGGGTGTGCTGGAGCTAGGAGAAACAATTTAAATTTTCAATGTCAGCATTTACACCTTGGAAATTTGCAAAGAGGATGAATTGGGGCTTGACTTATTGTTTTGTTTAGACTTAAGGAAGAGTTGGAGAAAATGCTTATGACAGAGATTAAATATAAAAGTGTGTCCTGCAGATATCTTTCCCCCCAGAGTGCTGGTCGTTAAAAATTTATTAGCACACTGCTATTTGTGGCACCTCATAGACTCAGGAAGATGGGTTAAGCATGGACCTTGGGCAGCTGGCTGCCTTTTCTATGTTTTTCTCCCTTGACCACAGGTGACTGAATGATGATCCTGAGGTCTTGAAGGTCTCATGATTCTGAGAGGTCAGAATTCCTAGGTCTCTCAGTCATTGCTGTTGTTTGTTGTAGAAGCAGACCGTGACATCAGGGAGGGGAGGCCATGACATGCAAATGAATTGGATTTAAGTGAGGGAGGATATGCAAAGTCACCAGCCTCACTTTCTCCTCTGAGCCATCTGGGTCTAATAGTGAGCCGTAGAGCAGGCCGTCTGGAGATGGCCCTGGATTTGGTGGGAGAGCCTGGCCTTTTTAAGCTAAGGTCTTTAACAGGTCTCAATCCCTCTTTAACAGTCTCTCAGTCAGAGATGACTAGAAGCATGAAGAGTTTCCACATCAGAGAGGACAGAAAACTAGACAAGAGGATGGATCCAACCCATCTTGGTTTATTAGAAGACAGTCCTGGAAAGAACAGTTTGGATAGTACAGAACCAAGGTGAAATGTGAAATGCTGATTTAGCAGTCTCACAACATACTTGATCTTCTAATGGTTAAGTCTGAACCTCTCAGGTTCTACTTGTTTAAGATTTTCTGTTAACGCACACTCCAGAGCCTTCTGTGCGTAGCATTTCTTTTGTGTGTGAAAAAAATAAATAAACCTCTTCTACCGACTTACGTTGTACCTTTACTGCTTTCCTACTCCCTCTTTTGGGGAGACGCTAAAGCCTAATTTCTAGATAATTTTCTCCCACGTCTCATAGTTGCGGTAGAAAGAGCTGATGGGGTGAGGGGGAGGGAGAGGGAGGGAATAATGAAGAGAAAAAAGAGGGGAGGGAGAAAGAGAGAAAAGGAAAGAGGGAGAGAAAGAAAGAGAGAAAAGAGCCCAACTTTTCTCTTTCGAGGCTAGGCTCCCTCCTGTCTACATGCATGGGTGCAGAGAGGAGAGGGGCCATTTTGTGAAGGAGCTGGCAAGTACTTTAGCCCCACTGGGTTCATTCTTGTTGTTACTATTCAATATAAGTATTTGAATGCAGAGACTATTGTTTTTGTCTTTGAATCTATAGTGCATGGCATTTAATAGCAGCAGGCCTTCATATTGATTGATTTAGTACGGAAAAATGCATACTGTAGGTGGTGTTGTGGAAAGAACTCAAGATGATGTGGATTCTCATACCAGATCTGCTAGTAACTAGTTCTGTGACTTTGGCCAAATAATGTAACCTCTCTGAAGCTCTACTTCATCTGTAACATGGAGATAATAACACTTGTACCCTCTGCTTCACAAATGCCTTTGTGAGGAGGAGATGAAAAATGGAAGTAAGAGCAGCTTGAAAACTTTAGAACCCTATAAGATACATCGAGCCAGGCATAAAAGAGGGAGATGTGAGAAATAGGTCCTATACAGGGTCCATATCTGACAGGGATTCCCTGTGGATGGTGAGGTAGGCCTTCTAGATGCTGCTACTTGCAAATGGCATTATATAATTACAAGAAGTCCTAGAATATTGCCAAGCCTCCTGGAAGACATCTATCTATAAGCCAAGGAGTCTGACCACATCCACACTGGAATGACCAAGTGGATAAATGATATACTGTATATATCTCTTGACCAGAATTCAACATGCATTGGTTGGATATACTACAGAGCTTGTCCATAAATAGTAACTGTTTCTGTTTTGGCCAGCAATCTTGAGGGTCTTGCCCTCCCAGTTTTAATTTTTTTTATTAAAGGGGCCATCCCTTGACTCACTTCTTAAAAATCACTGAATGGATGTTGCCTCACTCAAAGTAAGAACTTGAAAAGACCTTAGCTTAAAAAGGCCAAGGTCTCCCACTGCATCTTGGGCCATCTCCAGTCATCCTGACTTATATCTGGCCATTGGACCAAGATGGCTCTGGAGGAGAAAGTGAGGCTGGTGACTTTGTACAGCCCTCTCTCACTCAAATCAAATTCAACTGCAAGTCATGTCATCATCTCTCTGATGTCATAGTTCTCTTCTAGAACAAGGGACAAACCACGACCACATCATCACTATGTATATTCAGTCAGATGACACACATGGACAATAAGCTGGGCCCAGAGGGAAACAGAAGGAGATTAGTGAGTTGAATTGCTTTCCAGAAATTACAAAGCTTTAGTGGCCCCAATTGAGAGCCAGTAAAATGAAAGCAAAGGACCATTTTGCAAAAAGCAAACATTCGACCAGCATTGAAATGTGGCAAAGAGAAATCTAATTGTCTCTGAAGAATTAAGAATAAGCTTCAAACAGAGGGCAGTGGAGAGATAGTTAGTGGGTTTATGCAGGCTGCAACACATAACCAGTGAAGAACCCTGAGGAAAAGAAGAGGCTAATTATCAGAGAATTGTATGATGGGAAGGGAAAATGGGCTGATCACACGGCATAAGGGATAGCCAGAGTGCTCTGCTGGCATCTAAAAACCGTCAGAGAAAAGTAAGCAAGGCCCTCAACATGTTGGATAGACTCCCTGTAAGGAACAAGGACAAATGTCTCATGGGAGCTACCGGCAAGGATGAGTTGTGGTCTGCATTTTTGGAGGGGACCATCAAAGCAATCAGAGATTGATTTGGTAATACAAGTGAAGTAAGGATGGCCAATTCAGGGCCCAGGTTGGAAGCAACAAGAAGCGCTCTATGATGTGCGAAGCAGCTCTAGGTGATTTGAATAACCCTGCCCAGCTACTGCAAGGGGGATCCCAAGGAGCCAAAGGAAAAAAAAAAAACATTGAGTGGAAATTGGTGTGTTCTTTTAAGTTTCTAATCTGAGAGGGGCTTATAAAATTCAGGCTGGCTAGAGTTGGAAATGTACCACCTGCCTCAAGGTGGGGAAGGACTGGAGAAGGATATATCAGCCTGTGAATTCACTTTGGCCCAAAATGATATTGCAGATAGAGACCTACTTGGAATTTGTGAGAAGTGCTGTGCTCCAGATTCCTAGGAAAATAGATATTTATCTAAACTATCCATAACTGAGGCTTGAACAGGGTATGATTCCTTATTCAGACCATGTTTTGTAGATGATAAACGTTCTGATTGCTTCTTGCTGACCATGTGTGACTCAATAATCTTGTTCCTTTGAGACGATGGAAGTATCCTCTTATTGGCTACTGAGCATGAAGAACTAATGAGTCAGTAAATCTTTAAAAAGTAAGGGACTTTATCCCTAGTGCTTTCTTTCTTTGGTTCTCTGATGGTGGAGAATATAGCTAGCTTTCCCTAGACTTCTTTTTAAAAAATTTTTTTTTGTAAATTTTATTTAATATATTTAGTTTTCAGCATTGATTTTCACAGGAGTTTGAATTACAAATTTTCTCCCCATTTCTACCCTCACCCCCACTCCAAGATGGTGTATATTCTGGTTACCCTGTTCCCCAATCTGCCCTCCCATCTGTCACCCCACTACCCTTCCATCCCCTTTTCCCTTCTTTTCTTGTAGGGCAAGATAAATTTCTATGCCCCATTGTCTGTGTATCTTATTTTCTT
>JAQQSZ010016626.1:0-10982 GCA_028646595.1 Phalanger gymnotis
GTCTTTCACAACATGAGTATTGTGGAAGGGTTTTACATAATGATATGCATGTGGCCTATGTTGAATTGCTTGACTTCTTAGGGAGGGTGGGTGGGAAGGGAAGAGGGGAGAGAATTTGGAACTCAAAGTTTTAAAAGCAGATGTTCAAAAACAAAACAAAAAAGTTTTTGCATGCAACTAGAAAATAAGATACACAGGCAATGGGGCATAGAAATTTATCTTGCCTTACAAGAAAGGAAGGGAAAAGGGGATCGGAAGGGAGTGGGGTGGCTGGGGAAGGGAGGGCTGACTGGGGAACAGGGCAACCAGAATATATGCCATCTTGGAGTAGGGGGGAGGGTAGAAATGGGGAGAAAATTTGTAAATCAAACTCTTGTGAAAATCAATGCTGAAAACTAAATACATTAAATAAATTAAATAAACTAAAAACAAAAAAGAAAATCCAAAAAAAAAGAAAGAAAGAAAGAAAGAAAGAAAGAAAGAAAGAAAGAAAGAAAACCTGTCACTTGAGCCTACCCTTCTTGATAGTCTATGTATTTCTTATTCTTGGCAAAACTCCTTGAGTAAGCCACCTACAATCAGTGCTTCTACTTTCTCTTCTCTCTCTCTCATAAACTCTCTGCAGTCTGCTTTCTACTCTCATCATTCAACTGAAACTTTCCTTTCTAAAGTTACCAGTGAACTCTTAATTGCCAAAACGAATGACCTTGTCTCAGTTCTGCTCTTCTTTGACCCTGTGGTGTGTGCCTTTGTCAGTGATCAGCACCTTCTGCATACTCTCTCCTATTTAGAGTTTTGTGACACTGCTCTCTCCTGGTTCTTCTCCTATCTATCCAAAGACTTCCACTTAGTCTCTTTTCCTGGTTTTTCACGCAAGCTATACCATCTAACTGTGGGCCTTCCCAAAGGCTCTGTTCTGAGCCCTTTTCTCTGTATGATCTCTCTTGGCCATCTCATCAGCTCCTGTGGGCTTAATTAACATCTCTATGCAGATGATTCTAGATCTTACATATTAATCCTTAGTCTTTCTCCTGAGTTCCAGTCCCAAATCATCAATTGTATTTTGTACATTTTGGACTGTATGTCCCATAAGTGTCTCAAACTCAATGTGTCCAAAACAGAACTCAGGACACCCCTGCCCCAAAGCATTCAGAACTTGCCTATTACTGTTCAAGGTACCACCAGCCTTATTGTCATCCTTTCTCATTCTCTCATTCAACCACATATTGAGTCCACTATCAAAACTTCTCTCTTCTATCTTCACAACATTGCCTGTATGTATGGTCCTTTTTCTCTGCTCACAGTTACACCCTTAGTTCAGTCCCTAATCACCTCTGAACAGAGCTATTATAATTGTCTTCTATTTAGTTTCTCTCCCTCAAGTCTCTCCTCATTGCAATCCATCTTCCACTCAGCTGTGATTTTCCTAAAGCATCTGTCTGCCCATGTCACCTTTTCACTCAACAAACTCCAGTGGCTGCCTCTTTTTCTAGCCATCTTACATGTTATACTCCTCCACACACTCTAAGATTCCACTCCAAAGGCCCCCACTGTGGTTCCTGGAACATGACACATCATGGACCACTTCAGTGTCTTTCCACTAGCTGCCCTTCATGCCTCAATGTTTGGCTCCCTCACCTCTATCTCTCGGTTTCCCTGGCTTCCTTCAAGCCTCATTTTCAAATTCCACCCTTGACAAGAGAAGTTTCCCTTCTCCTCACAGCTGCTAGGTGGTGCAGTGGATAGTGCTGGGCCTGTAGGCAGGAAGGTCTGAGTTCAAACTGGTCTCAGACACTTATTAGCTGTGACCATGGACCAGAGGACAGGTAACCTCTGTTTGCTTAAGTTTCCTCATCTGTAAAATGAGAATAATATTTCCATTTAATGCCCAGGGTTGTTGTGATAATTAAATGTGATAATAATTGTTAAAGTGCTTAGCACATTGTGTGGCACAAAGTAAATGCTATATAAATATTAGCTATTATTGTTATTATATTGCAGATCAATGTAAGGCAATTATTTTAAAAATACACTTAATTCCCAAACCCAGATTAGATGAAAAAAGAAAAGAATTTTAAGAGTGATGTAAGTCCAACGAGGGGCAAACTGAAGAACCTTGAATGCATTAAAAATGCATACTGAACACAATCTTCAAAAGTGCTCTCTAAAACTGAAGTGAATGACAAAGATAATGCCAGTTTCTTGAATAATTTTTGGTAGGAGATTGACATATTTAGAATGGAATTTGGAAAAGCACTTTTAGAGTTCAATGGTATCAATCTAACTAATAGGTCAACTCTACCAAAAAATTAATTCCAAAAAGTTAGTATCTATGATAACCATTATGAATTAATGCATTTCCCCAAATTTGTGAAAGGATATAAAAACAGCCAATATATACACATACTGTATACGATAAAAATGTTGAGATGGGAAGAATCATAGGAGGAAAGGTGGAGCTGTCTAGGAATGTTAAAGACAGGCCTTGAATACCACAATGGTAGAAGTGGCTTGAGAAAACCATCAAAGACCCCTGATCTCCTCTATGGCTTGAAGAAAACCCATACAATAAAAATGCAAGATGGATCAAAAGTGTACTGTTAACATAAACAATGGCAAATTGGTTATGAAAAGGAGGTGATTGACACTAACTTCTCTAGAAAAGTGGAATTCTTGGCTTAAATGTGTGTGCGAATGCTGTGTGAATTTACAGGAAAATTATTTACCAGCTTATTCTCTAATGCAAGCTCGATTCTATCTTTCTTAATGGAAGACATTTATTACTAAAAGATGAAAATACCAATGATTCCTCCAAATATAGGCCAACTATTCATTTATATAATTTTATACAAAACAATCACTGCTTGTATTGCTCAAAAAATGGCAAATATTTATAAGAAAATAACATATTGACTAAGGAGCAAAAAGTTCAAAAGGCCGAGGGGTATAAAGAAAACTCATGATTCAATCAGTGATTGTTGTACAAATGGCCTGAAAGTTCTGTAATCTAAATTACACCTTTATTGATTACTATAAAGCTTTTGATTCTGTTCTGTACTCTTGGCTTAGTCATGCATTGCAAATAAATCAAATAGTTCCAATGAATGCTGGAGTATTTGTTGTTATTTGTCCTTCCTTCTCAAAGAGGACCAATGGCATCGGGAGAGTGGTATCTTGACTTGCAAGAGAATTGGATTTAAGTAAGGCAGAGCTATGCAGAGTCATCAGCCTCACTCCCTCCTTTAGAGTCATCAGAGTCCAGTGGAAAGACATAGGTCAGGACAATTGGCAATGGTCTCCTAGAGATTTTGGTGTCCATATGGAAAACTGTCCTCTATTTAAATATATCACTAACTCAGTAATGTAAAGGATAATTGATATAAAATGTGGCATTTTATGAGAAAGTTTATGACTGCTAGAATTCTACCTAAACTTAAACCCATTATTATCACTCCTGAGCATAATTGAATATAACTGTCTCTTTCGAGTCAAAGAGAAAGTTGTGCCCAAATATCAGATTAATTATTCTTGATACATGGTTATGTTATATGGCTATATATAAACTGCTACTTTGCCAAATGGAAACTTTACCCACTGATATCAAAATATCATTTGGGCCTAATAAGTGTAAAGTACTTAATGATGTTAAGGAGAAATAAAGACTGAAGGCTTTAATCTTAAATTTGGAGGTCAAATCAAACCAAAAGATGAAGGTTATACTTAATAAATTTGTTAACCTAGGCAATTTCTATTGATCATAACACTCTCAAGGGGAAAGCTGAGGCTGTATATGTTAAGAGATTGACTGACATTCTGAAATAAAAGCTTAACAGGAAGAACACACATACGACAATTAATACCTATGCAATTACAGTCTTCATATGTACTTTTGGAATGGTAAAATGGGCCACAACAGACCTATAAGGTGTCCAAGTGAAAATTTGTACAATGATAATGGAACAATGAAATTCATCACCCTAAGTAGCGATGGAACAATAATTATAATAGGTAGCATGAATATTGTGCTTTAAGGTTTAAAGAGTGCTTTGCAAATATAATCTCATTTTATCCTCATAATAACCCTAGAAGATAGGTGATATTATTAGGCCCATTTTACAGATGACAAAGCTGAGGAAAATAGGCTAACTGACTTGCCCAGGATGACACAGCTAGTAAACATCTGAGGTCAGATTTGAAATAAGGTCTTCCTCCTATTAGGCACAGTGCACTATCCACCGTGCCACCTCAACACTTTCACATGAAAAAATTAGGAAGAGGATTGATAGACATTCTCATTGATATATGATAAACAGACTAAAAATTTACAGAAATATTTTTGTAACAAACCGGCCTTACTTCACAAAGCAATGGTGACAGTTAACAGTATGTATATGACTCTACATTTATTGCATGTAATTGAAAGTGGTCTATCTTTGTGTGGAGCCTCTGAAATGAGTGAGATCCAAGAGTGGAATGAAAAGGTCCTATATGGGAAGCATCCATATTAACATATTCATGGCCAAGTTCATAAAGTGTTGAACGAATATCTGAGTCTTATGCGTTTGTTTACATACATGGAGGAGTTTATGAGAACAATTCAGGGTCAGGTCATTACTACTAAAATTATAGAAAGATTATCCTTAAGAAGCCTATATTTATTGATCTAACCACAGGTGTCCCTTAGGGTTCTGTCCTGGGCCCTCTTCTCTTCTTCTATACTACTTTACTCAGTGATCTCATCAGTTCCCATGGATTTAATTACCAGCTCTATACTGATTTTCAAATCTACCTTTCCTGCCCCAAACTCTATGCTTATCTCCAATCTTATATCTCTAACTACTTTTCAGACATATTGAACTGGATGCCTAGTCAACATCTTAAACTCAACATGTCCAAAATAGAACTTAACTTCTTTTCCCTCTAAACCCTTCCTGCTCCTGCCTTCCTTAGACCATAGAGGGCAACACCATTCAAACCTTTGCAATATCTCTCGAATTATGTCCCCTTCTCTGCTATAACCCTCATCACCTCATGCCTGTACTACTGAATAACCTGCTGGGAGGTCTACCTGCCTTAAGTCTCTCCCAACTTGAGCCCACCTTCCATCCATTCAGTCACCAAAGTGATTTTCCTGAAGTGCAGGTCCTGTGATATTAACCCCTTTCCTCAATAAGCTCCAGTGGCTTCCTATGGCCTCCAGGAACAAAATGCTCTGTCTGGCATTCAAAGCCCTTTATAAGCTAGTCCACACCTACCTTGTGAGTGTTCTTACACCTTTTTCCCCAACATGTACTTGTCAATCCAGTGACACCAACCTCCTTGCTGTTCCATGAATAAGACACTCCATATCTCTGTTCCAGGCACATTTTCTGTCTATCCTTGATGCCTGGAATGCTCTCCCTCCTCCAATCTGACTACTGGCCTCCCTGGCTTCCTTCAAGTCCCAACTAAAATTTCACCCTTTACTAGAAACCGTTACCAAATCCTCAAAATTCTAGTGCCTTCCCTCTGTTATTTATTTCCCATTTATTGTGTATATAACTTGTTTTGTATATATTTGTTTACATAGTATCTCCCCCATTAGACTGTAAGCTCAAGTGCAGGGACTGTCTTTTGCCTTTTTTTTTTTTGTATCTCTAGCACTTAGCACAGTGTCTGGCATATAGTAATGTTGATTAATTGATCAATGCAGACTATGCAATGACAGTGAAACTAAGCAACATATCACTGCAAGTTGCAAACATTTGGCATGTACTGGATACTTAGACATGATTATGTGGCTAGAATTATACAACAAGAGATTACTTTCAAGTATAAACTAGCATGAAAAATCACTTTATCATAAATGTAACACCCTTCCCCCTTTTGATAGCTTCAAGAATAAAAAAACCATGCTGGAACTATGGCTTTTTATTAAACAGAGCTGTAGTCCCCAAAACTTGGAAATAACACTTATTTATAAATATTTAAGAACAACATTTCTTTAACAGATGCCACCAGACCAAATACTTGGAATCTCCAAACCACTTGTATTGAAAAGCTTTCAAAATATAAAGACCTAGTAGAAGAAATAAAAACCATATGGCAAGATGCATTCCATGCTCTCTCTGTCATCTTGTCAGCTACTAGAGTTGTCTGGAAATGCTTTCAAGGGGTCTGCAGAAGATGAGCTGACATCTTAATATTTTCCTTTAATGACCAAAAGTTGTCAGTTTATCTACTTCTACAAGTCCACATGACATTAATTATAAAGGAATAATAGTAGGATAGTGACTTGTCTAAGTTCTGTTTCCATCTCAAATCTATCAAAAAGATGAGAAAAATGAGATGATAATTTTAAGGCTAGATGTTATAGTAAGAATGAAATCCCAAGGGTTTAACCAAAATTGAACCAACCTCGGGAATTCACTGAGTGAGAATAGCTTTCATTACTATGCAGGATTCCTCTTCAGCAACAAAATATTTTGGAGGTCTTGGGCTAGAATTCATTATGTAATCATCACACTGCAAGATCCCATCAGCATCTACCTCATCATTATCCTTTGTCTTCCTAATTGGATAGTGGCACGTGAACTCTAAAACCTCTATTTAGTGAAGGTGTTCAGCTCAGAATATATTATTTCTCATCTGGCTCAACTTTTCCACCGTGCCCCACGGCAGTCACCACCTTTCTGACCCACCCCCACTTTTCAGTCTTTTAGATTATAGGCTCCTTGAGAGTAGGGATTCCATTTTTATATTTGTATCACCAGCACTTAGTATAGTGCCTGGTACATAGTATGCACTTTGGACCCAAAGACATGAGTGTGGTTTAATGGGCATGATGCTGAATGGGAATCATAGGTTTATAGACTTGAAGTTGGAAGAGACCTTAAAAATCATCTATTTTAGAAAATTCCAGAAATTCCAGAAAATCATCTATTCCTTCAGAGGAGGAAACTGAGGCACAGAGAAGGGAAGTTGCTGGCCCAAAATCACACAGGTAATAATGTGGCAATGTAGGGATTTCAACCCAGAGCCTATTACTTAAGATGCATTGTACCACTGAAAAGTTAGCCTGAATCCAGCAGTTTCTGTGAGACTGGTGCTCCAAAATTCAATCTCTGGATGTATAAATCCCATTCAAGGGGACAGATTGCAATCCTACCTTGACTTGTTTGTAACAATCCTACAAATTTATTTTCCAGATTGCAGAAGGGAACAATGCCTGTATATTTTACAGGGATTCCATAAACAGAGGAAGATGGCTTCTCACCACAGAAACAGACCAAGTGAAACGCTGTGTTTTTTTTTTCTTTTGAGAGCTGAGGGAAATGTTCCCATTCCATGCCAGATGTGCCAGAATCATTTCACATTCCCCTTCTTTACCTTTCAGTTCTAGGGAGAATATTATTTTCCTTTGCTGGCAACACTTAAAATATTCTGCCTTCAGACCCAGAATGAACATTCTAAAAGCTGTCACCTGAGGGCTCACTGGCTCTCTGGAGATTTCTAACCATGGGGAGCACAGTGACAGTCTGCCTGACTGCCGCTATTCACACAAGAACAGGTGTCTGAGTGTACTCCTACTTCGCAGAAATTTTCATGATTTTGAATTTTAACTTTCTCATTAATATGATCAGATCAAGAAACTGCAGAATGTTAAGCCCACATATTTTTAAAATTACTCTTCTTTTTATTATTCTATTTGGCTTCAGAGCAAATCACTGGCATGTTTCAGTGGAAAATTAGTACATCTTAAATACTTGGGAGGCAGAGAAATTAGATAAAGAAGAGTGTTCCTTTTTTCCCTGTAACAGACAGGAACTAATACATATGGTGGCATGGGAAAAGTGATGGTAATGGCTTAAGTTCAAATCCCACCTTTGCCACTTAATGCTTGTGTGACCTTGAGCAAGTCACTTAACTTTTCCAAGCATCAGTTTCCTCATTAGCAATATGAGGTTGGACTCAGTAACCTCTGAGGTCCTTTCAAGCTCTAAATCTGTGATCCATGTAAAGTTCCCTCCAGCAGTAAATCTATTATCCTCAGTGCAGTGAAGAGTAATTGTTTGGTGAGTAAAATGATACTGAGGTAAATTGAGGCATGGATTTTCTTTAGGGAAGGATTACAGTTTATTAACAATGATGTGCGTAATTGTTACATAGGTTACTCTGGCCACCTCAGCAAAGCCAGGGACCTGAGCATGATCAATTTATTTAATTAGGCTAACAGTAACTAATAAATTGGATCAATGGCCTTTCTCAATAACCAAAGACCCCAAGTGAGGGCCAACAGAGTCTTTTAAACCTCCATGTGTCTTCCTTCTGACTGGCCTGACAATGCATCATTTAGACCTTTCCTGATCGGTAGACATTTTAATGGGGAGGTGGATTAAGAGTTACATCATATCCTTCCTATTATTTCCTCCTTCCACAGGTTTATATGCCTTTAGTAATCTTAGCCAGAAAATCAGAACCACCCCAAACAGGCTATCCCTGATTAGTCTTCCCCTTCAGATCAAATCACCTCTAATTCTGATAAGGAGAAGAAAGGACAAGCCAGCCATCCCTTGGGGAGGGGCCCAGACCAAAAGGATTCTTTGTTTGCCTGAAAACAAATAAAGGGTCCCATATTAAACTGGCAAGCTAGCAAATGCCCCAGGTGGGGGGGGGTGGTGGTGGTGTGACTAGGAATGATCATGCTATTCAAGCATACATTTAGTTCAGATTGGGAAAGACTGTCTTTTGAGTTGACAGGGAAATGGAGGGTTGACAAAACCGGTAATAAAATAGATTACAGAGTAATATTGATTATTAGATAATACAGCATAATAATGATTTTCCTCAATTGTCAAACCAAGTTGTTACACAAATGTTGAGATCTTGGTTGAAAGAGGCAAAGCTTTAAGTCTTATCGAGTTTGAAATTCATGGCAGTGGCATATAAAGCTTTGAATGTCATGGGACAGATGTCCAAGACCAGAGTCAGCCTAGTAAAGAAGTAGAAGAGAAATCCACTTGAGACTTAAAATGTGAGCGGCAGGAGATAAGTTCATTCCAAAATATTTCCCTGAGACAATGCCTGAAATTCCCACTGTGAAAGTCACTCTTTTGGTTTAACATTATAGTTAAGCCAATATTAAGATGCCAGGATTTTTTTTCTTAGAAATTCTAACAGTAACAACTATTAACAAAATTAATTAAAACTGTTTTATCACATCCCTAGAAGAGATCAGGATGGAAGCAGCATGTCTCAATTTTTCTGGGACTTGGGGCAAAAACTCAGTATTTAACAAAAATTTCTGGGAAAACTGGACAGCAGTCTGGCAGAAACTAGGCATAAACCAACATCTCACACCATATACCAACATAAGGTCAAAAAGTATAAATGATCTAGACATAAAGGGTGATATCATTAGCAAATTAGAAGAGCATGGAAAACTTTACCTGTCAGATCTGTGGATAAGGTAAGAGCCAAACAAGGATAAGAGGTCAAACAAGAGGCAGAAAAGATCATGGGAAGTATAATGGATAATTTTGATTACTTGAAATGAAAAAGTTTTTGCACAAACAAAACCAATTCAGCCAAAATCGGAAGAAAAGCAGGAGACTGGGAAAACTGTTTACAGTAAGTTTCTCTGATGAAGGGCTCATTTCTCAAATATATTGAGAATAAAGTCAAATTTATAAAAATAAGAGCCATTTCCCAACTGATAAATGGGTCAAAGGATATGAAAAGTTAGTCTTCTGAAGAAAAAATCAAAGCTAACTATAGACACATAAAATACTCTAAATCACTATTGATTAGAGAAGGACAGGTTAAAAAAAAAACTCTGAAGTACCACTTTACACCTATCAGATTGGCTAAGTGATAGAAAAGGAAAATGACAAAAGTTGGAAGGGATGTGAAAAAATAGGAACTGTTCTTGGAGTTGGGAAGTGGTCCAACCAATCTGGAGAATAATTTGGAACTATACCCAAAGGATTATAAAACTATGCATACTTGTTGTCCCTGCAATACCACTACTAGGTCTGTATCCCAAAGAGATCCCAAAGAAAAAGTATCTATATGTATAAAAATATTTGTAGCAGCTCTTTTTGTGGTGGAAAAGCATTGGAAACTGAGGGATGCCCATTAATTGGGGAATGGTTGGACAAGTTGTGATATATGACTATGATGGAATACTATCGTGGTATAAGGAATGATAAAGAAAATAGTTTCAGGGAAAAAAAACCCTGGGAAAACTTGTATGAATTGATGCAAAGTAAAGTGAGCAGAAAGAGAACATCATACACAATAATAACAATATTGTAATGGTGACCAGCTGTGAAAGACAGCAACTCTGATCAATACAATGATCTAAGATAATTCTGAAGGACTCATGATAAAATATTTCATCTACCTCTTGAATGAAAAGTGATGAACTTGGGGGGCAGAGCCAAGATGGCATCTGGAAAGCAGGGACTAGCGTGAGCTCTCCGCCAAGTCCCTCCAAAAACCTATAAAAAATGGCTCTGAACCAATTCTAGAACTGCAGAGCCCACAAAATAGCATGGGGAAGCAGGGCTCTAGCCCAGGACAGCCTGGATGGTCTCTGGGTAAGGTTTATCCCGCACGGAGCTGGAAACAGAGGGGAGTGGAGCTGAGTGGAGCAGAGCCCAGCATGGGCGGCACAGACCACCCAGACCTGTAGCCGGGTGAAGCATGCCCTAGTGCCCTGAATCAGTGAGCTGCAGAAGTTACCAGACTTCTCAACCCACAAACACCAAGGACAACAGAGTAGGTTAGTGGGAGAAGCTGCTGGGGACTGGGATAGAGTTTGCGGTTTGGCCACTGCCCCGGGGGCAGTGGAGGTGGGGCAGCTACAGAACTACAGCTGCAGTTGCTTCTGGCCCCAGGCCCACCTGGTGGGAGGAATTAAGTGGCGGATCAGAGCAGGAGTGAAGAGCCTGCTGAAGAGCTGAGTCCAGTCTGGGTTGGGGGTTCTTGGGGAAGGAGGA
>JAQQSZ010016627.1:0-10982 GCA_028646595.1 Phalanger gymnotis
TTGTATTTTGCTCTGAAGTTCAGTGTGCTGGCTTTTCCCCCTGAACTAAGTGAATGATATTTGTGTGCTGAATTAAAGTAAGCTTGCCAACCCCTTAACCTTGCTTTCCTTATTAAGGCAGATCAAAAGAACCTATGTTTTTATGGCATGCTGGCAGCTTTCTGGGTGCTGGCTGTGGAAGGATCTTACACCCCCACAGAAGCTGCTAGCCAGATTGTGGAAATAAGGGCCTGGGATATGATATTCCAGAGGGCAAAGGAGCTAAGATTACAACCAAGAATAACCTACCCAGCAAAACTGAGTATAATTCTTCAGGGCGAGAAATGAATACTTAATGAAATAGAAGACTTTTAAGCATTCCTGATGAAAAGACCAAAGCTGAATAAAAAATATGACTTTCAAATACAAGACTCAATAGAAGCATAAAAAGGTAAATAGGAAAGAGAAATAATAAATGAATAAGGTCAAACTGTTTACATTCCTACATGGAAAGATGGTACTTGTAACTCCTAAGAACTTTATCATTATTAGGGCAATTAGAAGGAGTATTCATAGAGGGCATAGGTAAGTTGACCACGATGGGATGAGAGCCAAAAAAAAATTAAGGAGTAAGAAATAGGGGTACACTAAGAGAAGGGGAAAGGGAGAGGGAGAATGGGGTAAATTATCTCACATAAAAGAGATATGAAAGAGCTTTTACAGTAGAAGGGGAAGATTGGGGGGGGGGTTGTTGCAACCCTTGAGTTTAACTCTCATCAAAATTAGCACAAAGAAGGAATAACATACACACTCAGGTGCATATTGAAATATATCTTACCATAGAGGGAAGTAGGAAGGGAAAGGAATAAGAGAAGACAGGGATGATAGAAAAGAGAGCAGATTGAAGGAGGTGGTAGTCAGAAGCAAAACACTTTTAAGGAGGACCAGGGTGAAAGGAGACAGAGAGGTATAAATGGGGTGAGGAGGGGGAATAAAACAAAAATACCGGGAAAACTGGAAAGCACTTTGGCAGAAACTAGGTATTGACGAACATCTCATGCCTATACCAAGATATGCTCAAAATAGGTACATGATTTTGATATTAAGGGTGATATCAAGCAAATTAGGGGACCATAGAATAGTTTACCTGTCAGATCTATGGAGAATTAAAGAAATTTATTACAAACAAGAGATAAAGAGCATTACAGGATATAAAATGCATAATTTTGATTACATTAAATTTAAAAGGTTTTGCACAAACAAAACCAATGCGGTCAAGATTAGAAGGAAAGCAGAAAACTGGGAGAGAAATTTTAAAGTAAGTACCTCTGATAAAGCCCTTATTTATAGAGAAACTGAGATTATAGAGAATATATGGAGAACTGAGTTAAAAGTAAAAGAATACAAGTCTTTCCCCAAATTGCTAAATGGTCAAAGGATATGAACAGGCAGTTTTCAGATAAAGAGATAAAAGTTATCTATAGTAATATGAAAGAATGCTCAAAATCACTATTGATTAGAGAAATGCAAATTAAAACATCTCTTAAATACCACTTCACACCTATTAGCTTGCCTAATATGACAGAAAAGGAAAATGACAAATGTTAGTGGCACTATGGGAAAACTGGGACACTAATGCACTATTGGTAGAGTTGTGAACTGATCCAAACATTCTGGAAAGCAATTCAGAATTATGCCCAAAAGACTATAACATTGTGCATACCCCTTGACCCAGTAATATCACTACTAGGTTTGTATCCCAAAGAGATTTTTTTTAAAAATGGAAAAAGACCTATCTGTACAAAAATATTTATAGCAGCTATTTTTGTGGTGGCAAAGAATTGGAAATTGAGGGGATGCCCGTCAATTGGGGAATGGATGAACAAGTTGCTTGAACAAAGAGCTTATATTTAATGTAGGAGATAATATGCAAATGACAATGTTTATACAGCTGAGAAGGGGATGAAGCATGGCCATCCTGGACCCATCCCCAACATGGAAGCTCTGGAAAGAGTTCATTAATGGGAGAAGCCAGGGGTGGGAAGAAGCATGGCAGAGAATTGACTGAAGGGGAGAAGGTCCCAGGCACTGAGAGGAGCTTCAGGATGAGGAAAGCAGCTGTGTCAATGGTGAAGTCTGTAAAAAAGCACAGCAGAGATGGAAATAAATCATGGTCCATCTATGCCGGTTCTCAAAACAGAAGCAGAGATAGAGAATCTGTAGAAGAGAAGAATAAGGTTTTGTAGGAAGCAGATCATCCTTCCACCATTTCTTAAACTTTTTCCACTTGCAACCCCTTTTAGCAGTTCATTAGTGGATGTTAGCATTGTGTGGCCTGAGGCCATGTGCATGGCAAAGTGTGCATGCTTTGTGTTCAGAACCAAAGCTGCAGTAAAGTTGCATGGTGCAACACGGGCAAGTCCTGCCATAAACACCTTGGATTCATTATTACATGTTCGATTTTTAACTAATTTTTCATCATTGTGCATTCAGAAACCTTTTATTGTTGCCAAATTTTTGTGACCCCACAATTTAAGAAGCACTGATTTAGAAGGTATCTTATCTGGGGAGTTACCTGTCAGGATAGTCCCTGTATTATAATCACAGTCCAGGGAGCAGTCTGTCCCTTCCTTGTCTCAAGACTGCTCAGACTGGATCTTTAGCTTTGGAAAATGATGGAATGATCATAATAGATTCTACAATTCCATGGCATCCCTTGGCAGAGCATATCTCCTTAGGACAATGAGGCACTAGGGAATTTTTTCTCCAAAAACTCTTTTCTTTCTCCTCCACTGCAGATGCAGCTCCTGGATCTCTAGATTTTCCTTTGACCTTCAAGCTATGAAAACTGTCACATCTCGTGTAGATAAATCCCTTGCTTATTGGGCAAGTCCTGTCTCTTCCCTTTGCCCTCTCTGAGCATTGACCAGGGCCCCAACTAAGGGAGCTTTATGAATTCTGCAGCATTAGCCTTCAGAAGGAGCCACAGCTGACTGCCTCTATTTCCCTTTCTTATTGTTCTCTTCACCAAAGGCACCTTTTCCCCTTTACAATCATCAGATTCACAAGCCTATATGTCTTCTTTTCCTCATATACACTAACTAGTAATTGAATTTCAACAAGGAAGACATCCGTTTCTTGCAAGAGGAAATGCTTTTTTAGGGTAATTCCTTATCTTGGCAATGGCACATGCCACTTTGTGGATGGTCTCAGCTTAGGCAGTGAGGCTAAATAGCTGTTAATTAGAGATAGGCAGGTCTCAAAGGGATTTGACTCAGGTTCCAATTTGTAAATGGGGATTGTGGTTTTGGATTTAGGTTTGACTAAAATTTCATTTTGCACATTAACTTAAAGCTCTTATTTTTAGCCAGAGCCAAAATTATACACTCTCTATGATGTGCAAATACATACACACACACACACACACATAATCACACAACAAATACCACAAACCTTCTCTGGACCAAGGTAGTATTGGTTGAAAAATATTCTAATCAAATTAAAACTGTAAACCTGTTCTTAGATAAAGGTCTGAGTTCTTAGAATCTCACAAGCATCTATCCTAGGCTTGCTCTAAATGAAGCCAATTATGAGAAACAGCATGATAGATAGCATTTATATTTTGCCTTAAGGTTTGCAAAGCACTTTGTAAATAGTATCTTATTTTATCTTCACAACAACGCTGGTAAGTAGGTGATATTATTATCCCCATTTTAGAGATGAAGAGACTGAAGCTGAGAGAAATTAAGTGACTTGCCTAAGGTCACACAGCTAGAAAATGTCAGCATGATTATGCACTGGCTCTAAATTCAGGAAGATCCAACTTTTAATCCTATTTCTGGCACTGATTAGCTGTGTGACCATGGGAAAGTCACTTACTCTCTCTGAGCTTCAGTTTCCCGTACTGCAAAACACAGATAATAATATCTGCAGCTTCTACCTCCTCTGGGTGTTGTGAAGCCCAATGAATTCTGTATGTAAAGTGCCTTGCAAGCTTTAAGTGCTGTATAAACGGTGGCTGTTATTATCTTGGCAAAAAGTGACAATGTTACTTTTTTAGTTGATTATTTCATGTATATGTTATTTCATAATTGTATTTTCACTATGGTTTTACTGAATTAATTGACTGTTCAGATTTTAACCTGCATAAAGCCTTGGCCAAACTTTTTAGAAAGGAATTTGGCCCACAACAGCACAATTTGCCTCAATATGGGAGTAAGAAGTGATGGTATTACCTTCTATTTCTAGGATATGTCACATATGCTTATCCTGTTCTCTTAACAGTAAACTAGTAAGATGAGCTATAAAAATAGAGAATTATGGAATCCAAAAGGATCTTCCAAGTGACTTTAAAAGTCTTCTACTGGGCAGCTAGGTGGTACAGTGAGTAGAGCACCCACCTTAGAGTCAGGAGGACCTGAGTTCAAATCTGAGCTCAGACACTTGAGACATGTACTAGCTTGTGTGACCTTGGGCAAGTCACTTAATCCCAATTGCCCTGCCCCAAAAAAATAAAAATAGAAGTCTTCTACTCCAAATTGTACCTAAACAGGGATCCCTTCTACAAAACCTGTTTGAAGTAATAGGAGACTCACTGCTTGCTAAGACAGCTCAGATCATTTCAGGATGGTTCTAATTATTAGGAATATATATATATATTATATAGTCATACCTTATATAAAATAAAAATCTGGCACTCTGGTATTCTCACCCATTGGATACAATTTCTGCCTTCAGAGGCCAAGTAAAAAACAAATCTAATCCATCTCTTATGGGACAGTTATTCAAAAATTGAGGAGCACCTATCATGTCTCACTTTCTTCAGTTAAAAAAAAATCCTCAATTTCTTCTGTCAACTGTTATTTGCTGTGGTTTAAAATCCTCTCCTGGCTACTCTTTTCTGACGATGATGCAGCTCATCCTTATTCTTCCTAAGAAGCATCAGTCAGACCGAGATCTGAATACAACACTACAGAAATGGTCTAACCAGGGCAGAGTGCCTTGAGATTACCTTCTTCCTCATTGTTTGCTTTAGGCTTTAATGCAGTTTGTGATTGCATTCGTTTCTCCTCCTCCTCCTCTTCCTCTTCTTCTTCCTCATCCTCCTCCTCTTCTTCCTCTTTCATCTACTTCTCCTTTTCTTCCTCCCTCACTTCTCCTCCTCCTCTTCTTCCTCCTTCATCTACTTCTCCTTTTCTTCCTCCTCCTCCTCCTGCTCCTCTTCCTCCTCCTTTCATTTGACATACTCAGGATTAACTCATGATGAACTTACAAACCACTAAGTCCCTAAGGCATTTTAATATGAACCTTCATCTAGCTACGTCTACCAATTCTTATACTTGAGTAGTTGATTTTTAGAGCGCCAAACATAGGTGCTTGCATTTATTCCTATTCAGTGTCATACAGTATATTCAGCGCATCATTCAGGGATGTCAAGATACTTTTTGGGTTCTAAATCTATCTTCCAATATGTTAGCTGAACTTCCTAGCTTCCTGTTATCACAAATTCGACAGTCATGACCTTTATGCCTTCATCCATATTACTGAAAAGATGTTAAAATACAGGTTTTCCATATTACGAATGGTAAAGCTGAAGTGTGGAGAACTCCAAACACAATTTTCTAGTTGTAAGAAGTCTCCTCTTGTCTAATCCCATCATTTTACAGAAGAGGAAACTGAGACCCAGTAAAAAACGAGTGACTCGCTCAAGATCACATAATTAGTGACAAACATGAGCTGGAATCTTGGCCTTGTGTTTGTTATCATCATGCCGTGTTTTCCTGTATTAAAATCAAATTTCCCCATGCAAATGAACTACTTTGTTATATTGTCATATTTGTTTATGAGATTGTCACAAAGTAGGCAATATATATTTTAGATTATAGGGGAGGCATGACATAATGACTAGAGAGCCTTAGAGGCAAGAAAACCTAGGTTTAAGTCTTTCTTCTGAAGCACGGTGGTTCTGTAAGTCTGAGCAAGTAACAACCTCAGTGCCTCTAGAAGCTCTCTTAGACTATAAGGTGAAAGATTAGAATCGACCTGCTTTGGTAAAGGGAGCTTCCCCACTGAGAGTGCCTTATGCCTAAAAAACCCCATAGGTGTAGGCCACTCCCCTCAAAAAAAGAGAAGTGTTCAATAACTGATTAATTGGCACACAAGCTTTAAAAACACCTTATTGACAGATTTTTAGAACTCTTCAGTTTATAAAGCTAATTTTGTAGGAGAAATTCAAGCCAGTCAGGTGCTGCAGTGGATAGAGCACTGGACTTGGAGTCAGGAAGACCTGAGTTCAAATGTGGGCCCAGACACTTGCTATCCATGTGACCCTGGGTAAGTCATTTAACTTCTGTTTGCCTCAGCTTCTTCAAGTGTAAAATGGGGATAATAGCATCTACTTCCTAGGGTTGTTGTAAGGATCAAATGAGAGAGTGCACGGTTCCTGGGTAATTGCTAGAGAAATGTTAGCTATTTTTATTAGTCACATTTTTAAAAAATCACGTGGAAGATGACAGCCTTTTTAACAAGAAATAGTTGTTGTAGGTATAGCTGGAAGGGACAATAGAGACCATAGAGTCCAACCTCCTTAACTGAGGCACAGAGTGATTGTGACTTGTCCAAGATCACACTGCTAGTAAATGGTTAGGTAAAATTTGAACTCGGATCTTCCAAGTCCTATACTCTATCTATTATGTCCTCTCCATGTGTTTTTCCAAATTATTTGTAATTTTCAAATTTTGATATTGATCTGGATTTTGAATTCATAGTTCCGTGATTCATTAAAGAAGGATTAATTTGTTTACTTGAGAATCAACTCCATCTGATTTTCCAAATGTATTAAACTTCTCAACTCCATCTCCTAATTGGATGGTTAGATGACTTTTACAGAAAACTGTTCTGATCTACCACATTCAGTGTAGGCGTATCATGGAAAGCAAAAATAAAAGTGTCTGACCCATAACTCTTGTCCCCAAATTTCCCATTCGACTTCTAAAATGCTAGACTGTGCAAGACGGGGCAGTGGGGAGTCATCATTTTTTCTAAGGAAAAGCAAATAAATCAAGCTCTTGGAGTCAAATCCAATTCACCCGGTATTTCTGGCATGAACTTCCACAAACAAGCAGACCTAACAATGGAATGTAGCGCCTTCTAACTGAGTCATCAGTTCCAAATAAACAAAGGAAGGCAGTGAGAAAGTCATGTGGCTGAACAAAGGATACCAAGATGCCCTTTGCACCTCTCTGGGAGAGATCAGTTATACCCCCTTGGGTTCACCAGGTGCCCTTTTTTAAAAGCCAGCTCTTCTTTCCCTACTGTACATACAGTACAGACTGCTGGTGGAGTCTTCTTTAGAGAATTCTCTCCATAGATGCAGAATAAACTCAATGAACCAACATCACTCTCGCTGTTCTCTGATGACAAAGCTAAAATTTTCCTAGAAATGACCAAAAAAGATATTTCCTGGTATTTAAAGAAATTTTTTCCAGCAGGACCTGACCTCCTCCCTCCAGTTTCCAAGAAGACAAAGGATTTTTATTAATTAAGAGGGACCTAGATCTCCTATTCCCCTTCCTAGCCTAAGGACAAAGCAGCAGAAGATTATCATGACAATTTTCAAGTGGATTTATTGAGTGAGGATGATTAGAGAGAACACTATGACAACCATCTCCTAGGAATGGATCAAGGGCAATTTAAAATCTCTACCATTTTATGCCACATGGTAAAAAAAAGCAGGGCGATGGTAGTATTCCACTCCCTCCTGCTACTCCCAGAGCCTGTTTTGCCCAAGGCATGGAATGAGACAAATGTAGAAAAAGGAATATAATTTGGGCCAGGTGTTTGGAGAAGGGGTGGGAAGTTAAACAAGCAGTAACTCTGATTATATAGTCCAGCTAGAGGGGGACAGAGATGGGCTTAGAAACTAAAGTGAAACTCCTGGAATCCCTCACTATACTTGGTCAATTGGGTCAGAGATGCCCATAGCACAAATAGCCATGTTACTTTTGATTTTTTTTAATTTTCTGTTATTCTAACAAACACCAACAAAAATTAACATTTCTATATAAAATGAACAGAAAAGAGGGATTGAATAAAAAACTGTGAGTTAAGAACTGAGAATATCCAATTAAACATTTTTTTCTGGTCCATTTTAACTCTCTGAACTTCCTCCTGATTTCTTGAGTCTTCCTTAAATGCTTTGTTGATGTGCTTCTCTTTCTTCCTTTTTTGCCATCACTATCACTAACCTCTCCCTTCTTCCATTCAATTCCAGCCTCTTCCCTCAAATATAAAATATTTGTGACAACTTTCCATAGTTAAGGAAAACAAATCATCAGATTTGACATGTCCAGAAATGTATGTCTTATTCTGCACATCTAGACTCTCACTACTTTGTCAAGCATGCTTCATCCTAAGTCCTCTGAATTTGGAGTTGCTCATTGCATTGATTAAAATTCTTAAGTCTTATAAATTGCTTTTTCTTACAGCATTGTTATTGTATGATATTGTTCACTTTACTGCATCAGTTCATACAAGTCTTCTCAGGTTTCTCTGAAACCATGCCTTTCAATATTTCTTTCAGCACAATAGTCTATTACAGTAATATATCATAATTTATTCAGCCATTTCCCAATTGATGGACACTTTAATGGTTTCTAGTTCTTTGCTTCAATAAAAAGTGTTGCTATGAATACTTTTCTATATGTAAATTCTTTCTTTTTTAAAAAAATATTTTTGAGGTATATGCCTACTAGTGGTATCTCTCAATCTAAAGATAAATGCTGTTAGTGACTTGCTTTCCAGAAAAGTTAGGCCAATTCACAACTCTACCAGCAGTGCATTAGTGTGCGTTTCCTCACATCCCCTCCAGAAATCTTCTTTTTTCTCTTTTGTCATCTTTGCCAATCTGAAAATTATTTGGTAGAACATCAGAGCTATTTTATTTTGAATTTACCTTATTATTAATGACTTTAAACATTTTTATGTGCTAATTAATTGCTTGCTTTTCTTCTTTTGAGAACTGCCCATTTATATCTTTTGATCATTTGTCTAGGGGATGGCTCTTGTTCTTATGTATTTGAATTAATATATATCTTGGATATCAGACCTTTATCAAGGAAATTGCTACAAAGACTTTCCCCCTTTTAACCACTCTCTTCTACTTTAGCTGCATTGATTTTGCTTGTGTAAAAGGGTTTTTTCAGTTTTATGTAACAAAAATCATTTATTTTATCTCTCATGATCCTCTCTATTCCTTATTTAGCTAAGAACCTCTCCTCCATGAATAATTGTGAAAGGTATCTCCTTCTCTGTTATTCTAGTTGTTTAGATGATAATTGTTTCTTCTAATTGTTTATGATATAAAAACTTATGGCTAGATGACACATCCATATGAAGTAGATAGTGCTATATAATGTGAAACATTGACCTTAATCCAATTTCTCCCAGACTGCACTCGAGTTTTCCTAGAAGCTTCTGTCAAATAGTAAGTCTTTATCTTTCTAGATAGGGTAGTGCATTTTCTATATATGCTTTTTTGCCACAAATAGTGTGATTTCTTATCCCTGTAGGCGGAATTGCATACATACTTGCTTTGGGGTCTTCTCAATCATGTATGAGAGATGTGGTATCAAAAAGCATCATCAAGAATGTATAGCATGGGGAAGAGGTCAGGCCAGTCATGTGATGAGAATGATGGATAAGAAATTAATAGAGAACATGACATGTTAAAAGAAATATGGAAAAGCTCCCAATGATTTGGAGAGATATTTATAAGAGATCTATGAAACCGCATGAACAAGAATATCACAAAATGAGAAGAAATGGACAGGTACCAAAAATCTACCAAAATTTTGATATTCCTCAAAATACCAAAATGTTTAATTACCCTCCTCTTGGGGGCATAAATTTCTATGAGCGTATTTACCAAATTTCAACTTTTCTTGCATCTAAGTGCTTCCTCCTGCGCTTTATAGGAGTGTGAGTATCCCACATCCCTGCTTAGTATGCTGCTAAGAAGAACAACGATCGCTTGCCTTGTACTAACTGGCCCGAGAAAGATGTACATTTTTAGTTCTTGTGTCTACTTTTGATAGATTTCCTTTCTCCTCTCTTCTTGCCAGGCTTTTAGCTATTACTTCCAGATACTCTCTGGTGGCTCTTATTCTCTCCTAATTTGTTGTTTCTAAAACATTGTGAGTTTTAAAAGCCCATTGACTAAGTTGGCTAAAATGTTTGCAATTCATGATTCAATGAATCCCGAGAGGATCTCCTACAGATCATGAGATTTAGCACATGGACTTAGTAACAGCAAAATTCTTTTCTCAGAGACTTTTGTATATCATCTGTTTATTTTCTAATTCTTAGTGGTATTGTGTATGTGTGTGTGTGTACGTGTCTGTGTCTGTGTCTGTGTGTCTGTGTGTATTAGTGAAGTTGATAGTTGCTCTCTAGATATTTGAAGTGTAACTATGAGATAATTTAATGGAAGAATTGTTTAAAATCATTGTATGAGTTTAAGAAACACAACAAAGTGCCAAAATGGAATGGGTTGACAAGCCCTATTCTCCTTCTACTGGTCAATTGCCTTCTATTTTCCACCCTTACTTGCTTTTTTCTTAGAAATAGTCCTATGTGAGAAGCTAACCCTTTTGGTGAAGTTGGGAACCTCGACTGACCCATGAAGTTCTTAAAACATTATTTCCAACTCTACTGATAGTCTTTTTCAATATGCCTGATGGATGAGACTTGGACTATTTAATGACTTTAGACTTATTGAAACAAATATGTATTTTAAAACACACATATACATACTAGGCACACAAGCTGAATATGTTATTTTCAACAGTCAAAGGTCGCTGCTTCAATCTATCTCCCTTAGTTGTTATAGACAGTAGAATTTTTTTTAATTTTTTTCCCTTTTTTTTAAATTTATTTTTAATATGTTTAGTTTTCAGCATTGATTTTCACATGCGTTTGAATTACAGATTTTCTCCCCAATTTCC
>JAQQSZ010016628.1:0-10981 GCA_028646595.1 Phalanger gymnotis
GAGTACAAAGAGAAAAGATTAAGAGAACTTTCTGGATTGACTATATTTAACTCAGCTTTTGAAGGGTATTCTAATGAAAATTATTTCAAGGTTTATTTTAGATTTTTCAAAGATTTTTACTGCTATCCTGGGCACCTAAATTATGAGATTGTGTTTCCAAAATGGAGAAGTCAACAACAATAATGATTAGAGATGACTCAGGCTATGATCTTACTCAAAGCTAATACAAAGGAAATGATTGGATTTTTGTTTCGTTATTCGCTATGTTGTTAATAAACCGAATAAGCAGGGCAGCTAGGTGGCAAAGTGAGTAGAGCACCAGCCCTGGAGTCAGGAGGACCTGAAGTCAAATCCAGCCTCAGACACTTGACACACTTACTAGCTGTGTGACCTTGGGCAAGTCATTTAACCCCAATTGCCCTGCCTTCCTCCCTCGAGAAAAATTTAAAAAATAAACTGTATAATAAGTAATCTTGTTTTTATTTAAGGTTAAGGGTATTTTGTATATATGTATTTTATAAATAAATGTGTATATGAAAATAGAGAAATGATTAAAATGTATGGAAAAAGAAGTTTTCCAACTCATTTGATAAATAATACTTAATAAATTGGAGTGAGGACTCAAAGATAATAAGATAGATATTGAAACTTTAATAATTCATGAGGAAATATGAAAACATTCTCTGATTGCCTTAGAAGCAGAGATGAGAATGAATAAGGTAGTAAGTTAAGTAGCTGGCTGAAGTGGTTTGATATGGTTCTTGACTAGTCTACATACACACACACTACACATGTATCATATGCTATTATATACACACATATAAATGTCTGTATGTAGTGCATATGTTACATATATGTATATATGCAGACATATTAAACAGCTATTATAAATTGACATTTAGCTGATTGTATAACTGAATAGATCATCTGCCTTTGGAAAACTACCAAATTTCTTTTTATGACCCCAAACTTTTCCCAGGAAAAAAAAGACCTATTTAACATGAATACATTGCTAATGATGTTGTAAGGCTGTAAGACATGAGGTGCTACAACTTTTGGAGAAATGAAATGGAGTAGCACACAAATGGTAATGGAGAAGCACAAAGTGGGAGGTAGCCAACTCTAATAAATTACATATAAGATTCTGCACAGGAAAAGTGGTATAAAGGATACCATTAAAATTTAGAATTGAAAATTTACATGGCCTGGTCATGATGAGAGTAAGGGATGGTCAATGGATTTTTTGCTTGATTCCCTGTAACCCTCATAATATCAAAAGAAAATTAGGGAATTCTCCATCTTCTTTGGTATATTTCTTCTATCAAACTTACAGGAAACCATGGACAAGGGTCACACGACATTAGCACGCATGAATAGATTGCATCTTTGGAAGGAATGCCCATACAAATGAAGTCATAGCTCTATCAAAGTATTTGGACACCATTTGCTGCTAATTTATGATTTCACATCTCCTCTCCCTTTTGAGCAAGCACTCTTATGGGCCAACTCCCCCAATTTCAGTTGGATTTCTCTTAGGAAACTAAAATAAATTCACATTAGTCTTAGAAAATGGCTAGGGAGGTGGATATGCATGAAATGAAATGTAGTAAGTTCTGATGGATCTTTTAGATATTTACAGTTTTGTCTTATCCATTCCACTGATTCATACCTCCACCTACTATCGGAACAGAGAGAGGATTGGCTGTATTTACATCACACGCAGAGAAATACCAAAATGTGTTTTGGGGAGGATACAAAGAGGAATTCAAAGCACTGGAGTTAGATGGTTAGACAGGGTGGGACAAGGCAAATTAGGGTTATAAGTCTAGGTAACAGGAATAATAGCAAATTGATCATCAGTACAAAAAAGGAAGAGCAGCCAAATGAGACATGAGCTCAGTTTGGGAAAAGTCAAACTGAGGACAATATGTCTTTTTTAAAAATATTCAGACTGGCAGGTGGGAGTTAGAGACTGAACACTGGATGAAAGGTCAGAGTGAAGAGACAATTGGGAGTCATCAGTTGTTAGAGCAACTGCTGAAGTTATGAAATAAAATGAGTTCATCTAGGAGAATGTGCTGAGAAACACAGCACAATTAAAAAGAAAAAAATATTAGATATTAAAGTACATTCTATAGACCAAGTGCAACGTATCACAATAAAGAAAAATATAATGAACTTGTAATTGTCTCAAAGAAAAGTGATTGTTATCGATGATGATGAAAATGACGATTTTGCATTCTATCACTGACAAACTACTACTACTACTACTACAGCTTTTAGGACAATCTCTGTACTTGTTCTATTATGAAACAAAACTGGATACCATTTTCCTAAGCCCTACAGTACCCAAACAGGAATAAGGACTGCTTCCTTTAAAAAAAAAATAAAGTTCAATTAGAAAGTCACTCAGTCACTAAACACTCAGCACCTACTATGTGCAAGGTAACAAACAGTCCTTGATCTCAAAGGGCTCACAGACTGATGGAGGTGACAAGATGTAAAGAACTATGCACAAACAAGTCATACACACAAAGAAAGTCATGGACTCTGTAGTTTCCTTCAAAGTTTAGCTCAAGCAGTGCCTTCTATAAGAAGCCTTTCCTGATTGCTCCCAGCTGTTAGTGCCATCCCTCACTAAATTACTTTGTGTGTGTGTGTGTGTGTGTATACACATATATAATATATAAATTAACTTGCATATATATGGTACATATATATTTTGTATATATATATAACATATAAATTACCTTGTATATATATTTTTGTATATATGAATGTACTCATGTACATATGTGTACACATATGTGCACATATCTCTCTCCCTTTAGGATACAAACTCTTGAAAGTGGTGACTTTCATTTCTCCTTGCATTCCTAGTATAATCAATGTTAATAGATCAGTTGGTTATCACAAGGTAGCATGGTAAAACAAACAGAGTCAAGAAAATATGGCTTCAAATTCCATGCTTGACACATGCTAGGTGGGTGACCCTTGGCAAATTATTTAACTCTGCTCTAGAATTCAATCTAGCAGACTTAGACAAGGCTGTACTCAATCCAAACATGCTTATTATTAAGGCTTCAAAAAAGGTAATGTCATAATGTCTGCGTTATCCTTTTCAGTCTCTAATACCATTCATTAACTCCTTTCAGCAAATGCTTTTGGCCATCCAAATAGTTTTCTTAAAGTAAAATGCTTTCATAATGAATTCATTACTAGGAATCACATTTCCTGTCTGGAGGACTTAGAGCTGACTCCTAGAAAATATAAGATAGCAAGTGAAAAGAAGCATTGCGAATAAATTTTCAGTCTTCTCGACAATTTTTTTTTCATTATTCCACGTTCTCTCCCATTATTTAAGGGGTCGATAGTTAAGCTGGAGTTTATACTCTATAAAAATTATGTAATTCTTAGCAAATTCTATCCTGTCTTTCATTACTTTGCCATTCATCAAAGAAATAGAAAGGCCACACCAAGCTGAGGGTCATTGCATATTTTTGTTTGGTTCGTTGGTTATTTGTAGGTGTTTTGGGAGACTTGGACATTTTCCTGTTGTTGTGATGGTAAGAATGATTAAAACCATCAACAGCAGGAACAGGGTCAATTGAAGAATGAGTTCCCAAGATCAGATTTCTTTTGTTGACTCAAATATGTTGTATTTGCTTACATATACAACTTGTTTCCCAATTAAATGTAAGCTCCTTGAATAATAACGGCTAATATTGATTGAAGAAAAGAACTGTTTATTGTTTGTCTTTATATCTCTAATTCCTAGATCAATGCCTTGCACATTGTAGGTGATTGATTCTCACTGATTAATTGAGCAATTGATGTAACATCTATGTGCTTTAGAAAAATCCTTAAGACATATTGGCTCAGCTCTTAAGGAGTTGAGATCTTCTCTCTTCCAAAACCAAAAGCTGAACCCATATCCTTAACCTCTCTTTCTACTCTACATATGTTTGTCAATGAGTTTAGGGAGTTCTTTTACTGAGGAGTCTTCAAAATGTTAAGCAGACTTTCTGCAGTCTTAATATGGGCTATGTTAGAAGAAATCAAGGCTCTATAAGACAACAGCTTCAAGTTTGATTTTTTTTAAAAACCCCTATGTTGCATTTCATCAGGTCCATTAATCCCCCTAATAAAAGGTCCTTTATTTAAGTTTATTCATGAAATGTTGAACTTACCTCCTTTCTCTCAACACATTTATCTTAGCAGCTCTATGTTTATATCTCTTATTATTTTTATTTTAATATTATCATTATTTTATAATCGATTTTAAAAAGACATCTCTAGGCTATACAAGTTTTCTAAAATTATGGTTAGACATTTGATTAAAAAAAACCAACAACGTAAAATTCACTTCTAGCTTTTTGATTTTTTTCGGTTAAACAATAAAATATCCAGGGTTCGCTGAGGTGATTTTTTTTCCCCAGAACATCATTGGCAGTAGCCTGTTGCATAATTTGGTGATAATAGTCATAAAATATATTCTCATCAGACTAGACCAGTAAACACTGGGATGGTATATTCAACAAGGATTTCAATTGTCTTTAAAGTATTTTCTGAATATAAAATTGTTTTTGTTAAAAACTGTACTCGAGGTATGAGTAGAGAAAACGATTGTATTAACAAATTCACTCATTTAAAACATTTCTACTGTCATCCAAAAGTCAAGTTTTTGCTTGAAATTAGATAACATTCCTTTTGTACTGTCATTCTATTAGCCAATACAAGCTCACGATATTTTCAATACTCCTGTCTGTGAATAATATACATCTTGCCATTTTCTAGCACAGGTCTCCTCAGTCAAAACTGTAACCCAATTAAGGCAACTGGGTCTTACTTAAGCTAATCAGTTATTGGTAGAATCATGGAAGTTCCTGACTGGGAAGAAAATTCAGAAGTCATCTAGTTCTAAAGAGAAATTTCTTTTCTAGCACCTTAATAAACTGCAACCAGCCTCTACTTGAAGACCTTCAGTGATGATGAATCAGTTGGGCATCTGACTTCACTTCCTGACAGGAAATTTTTGCTTTCATTGAACCAAAATTACCTCTCTACAACGTCTACTCACTTCTCTTTATTACAATAAACTACAAAGACTCACGGCTTGAAAAACTACAGATTCATGGCCGTGTTGTTTGCTTGGTCTTGTTTAAAGATACTGGCCCAGGTTTGATGAGTATCTTTTATGTTCTAAAGGCTCTCTTCTACTGTAGACTTCTCGGTACTGTATGGATAGATTATGACAATTTAAAAAGAGCAACAACAACAAAAATGCTCTAATAGGTTAAATATGCAAAATGAGCTATTCATTCTCAGAAATGGCCACTGAGTTCATTTGTTTTGTTGGAGTATACATCCTTGTCACAGATATGCCAAAAAAAATCAATAAAAAGAAAATTAAAAAGGGAATTCAGGGACATACATAGAGTAGTTTTGCTATAAGCTTGGTAAATTTAATATGTATATATGTATCCCTTGACATACATGACATACACATATATACATATGTGTATATATATAATCTTAAAAACAAACTATAGAAAACAGTTGTTTCTTATTCACATCCCTTTCTTATTCTATGTACATTAGATGTTTCTATTTGTTAATATTAACAATAATAAAAAGGAAGATTAATTTTTTTAAAAGAACAAACAGCAATTGTTTATTTGTTGAAAGTATTTACTGAATAAATGATTCTTTCTTAGGGAGAAGAAGCCAAACATATTTCTGAACCAGGAAAAAGGGGAGGAAATAAATCTTTTTCTTCTCTTCTTGACTTTCCCACAAAACACAGGGTTATTTCTGTTATAACAAGTGAATAAATGCCTAACTTTCTCCTTTGAGAAGTACAGTAGCATTTTATCTACTGGAATTTAGCTAATGGTAATGGTGTCAATTTCAAACTGAGGACTGGAAAATAAATAAAGTTTGGAAGCCACAAAAAGTGAAATCATGAAATTCATGCATAAAAAAACACTGTGCCCTTTATTTTTATTTTATACACATTTCTAATACGTTACTTAATCTGATTCTATTTGTAATAAGCATTTCATTCTGGGAAAGGGGGTACTATCTAGGCAGATGGACTGAGAAGAGCAAGAAATGACAGTATCATATCAAGGGAGAAAATTTTAAAAAAACACAAAAGCATAAAAAAACAAAAAAAAACATAGAATCCATTTAAAGTCAAAACTATATTTTCTTTTTATTTTAATATTTTATTTATTTATTTATTTAATTTTATTAAATTTTTTATTTATTTATTTAATATTTAATATTTTAATAATGATAATCCTGAATAATTCAGAAAAGGTTTAAATTTTGCTAAATATATGCTGTTTTGCAAAGCAGGGAAATGTATAATTTTTTAAATATATAAATCTCAAATAGTTAAAATAGAAAGCAATTTGCTTCTTACAAAAAGGGAACCTACATATGTTGGATAAACTTGGCTATTCAGAACAAATAATGCCTCAAGTATCCCAGACAGTAAAGGTGTTTTACTCTGCGTGTCCGCTGTGCTCTGGGAGAGTTCCAGAGCAGATATAGCGCTGAGATAGCAGCACTGAAACTGAAATTGTATCCATAAGGACAAATAGTCCCCAAAATACAAGTTGGCAAATTGCCCTAAGAGTCTGATACTCTCTCCATCTCTCCTCTTGGAAGAAAAATGAAACCATGAATGTATATGAATTAAATTACATTTTAAGTATATTTTATAATATATAAAAGTATTACGTAAATATTTTATTATAGTTACCATAAAATTAAAAACATGTTACTCTCATTCTGGTAATAGGTGGTGCTGACTACGTCTATGGTCAACATTTTTGGCAGACAAAAAACCATCTAGACCCAAAAAAAAAGTTCCATTCCAGCAACCCTTTCCAAATTCACAAATGTTAGAAACTCTCAGTGCATATTGGAGACAGCAAAACATAATTCATTTCACAGGTGCTGCTGAATGTTGAATGCATTAAACTCTGACTAAGCATGAGACATATGAGACAGCTAATTTTCCCCTATTAAATAGAAATTATGTTTTGTGTAAAGCAGGATCCTCATTTCCACGGTAAAAGGTGTTTTGTTCATTGTTTTAATTTTAATTCTACCAAAATATATATTATGGTTCTAGTGGAACATTGGCCAAAACCTTAGATGAGAGGCCTGTAAAGGAACATAGCATTTGAGCTCAGGAGTCATAACTGTGATTCACGATTCTAGGCCTTGAGGGGAAAGGTAACAAGAATTTAGTTCAGAAAATACTATTTTCTGTTCCAGTGACTTGTTTTTTAAATAAAGACACACAAAATAAAATGTATGGATTAGTGTTTCTCTGCTTTAAGAATGCTATTGACTGAGAGCAAAAAACAAAAAATAAAAAAGGCTCCATGTAAACTAAAATATTTATGGCAGCACTTTTAATAGTAGCAACTACTTTTAGTAGGACTTCCTATTACATCTAGGAAAAAATACAAACTCATCTATTTGGCCTTTAAAGCCCTTCTTAATCTAGTTCTAGCCTACCTTTCCAAACTTATGCTTCACTACTTCCTTTCCTTTTTGGCCTTGGCACGGCTAAATAGGCCTTCTTGCTGTTACCTGTGCGTAGCATTGTCTCCTCCATGACTTCCCGTGGGCCCTCTCTCATGCTCTCTCTCTGTCCCTCTATTATTTGGAATCCCCAGCTTCCTCCACAAGTAAGCTCAAATGTCACCTCCAACACAAGGCCTATCCTAATAAGATTGTTAGCATTCATTTCCCCCCAAAAAATTACTTTTTATTCATTTTGTATTTTTTTATGTAGTTATCCATGTACATATTGCACTCATATGTACTACTAAAGGGGCAAAGTGGATAACGTGCCAGGCTGGAATCAGGAAGACCTGAATGCAAATTCAGCTTCAGATTCTTACCAGCTGTGTGATGCTGGGCAAGTCACTTAGTCTTTGTCTATCTCAGTTTCCTCAGCTATGAAATGTGCATAACGATAATAGCACCTACCCTGTTGTAAGGATCAAATGAGGTAATATTTGCAAAGCACTTAAAACAGTGCCTGGTATACTTCATAAATGCTCATTCCCATCCTCCTTCCTTTTTCTTTGAGGACAGGGACTGTTTTCATCTTTGTCTTTGCATCCCCAGGCAAGGTTCCTGAAACTTACCTGGTACTTAATTCAATAATTTAATTTAATACAATTCAAATCAATAAGCATTGATATTCCACCTATTCTTTTAACTTCTCTTCCTAAATTAGTCCTCACTTCTAGATTTCCTCTTATTCTAGCCTCCATTGGGAAGAGACTATAGGACTCTATGCTCCTGTATTCAAGAAGACTATGTCCCGCCTAAGTCATTCAGTCCTCATCCTCACTCTTCTCTACCTTTCCAACTCACTGCTCACTGCCTCCCCTCTATCACTACTCAGCAGAGACAGAGATAGAGTTAGAGATCGATAGGAATGGAGATAGAAATGAGATAGAGAAACACGTGAGAGATAGAGATAGAAGTAAAAATGAGATAGAGTAGAAATAGAGATAAGAGAGATAGAGATGGAGATAAAAATCAAAATGAGAGATAGAAATAGGGCTGAGATAGAGAGATAGAGATAGAGAAAAATGTGGACTCAGGTATAGTTATAGGTATAAGGATAGGTATAGATTAAATTGATTAAAATAGATTTGGATACACATTTAGGAAATACATAGAAATACACATAAATATAACACATTTAGGTTATATATGTATATATACTGTGAATATACGCACATATATCTTCATATAGAGAAACGTAAAATCAGAATCCTCTATATATCCAACTTATTTAACTCAGCTGTTGTCCTTCAATTGTTTTTTTTTTCAGTCATGTCCAACTCTTCATGATTCCATTTGGGGTTTTCTTAATCTTTTTTTTTTTTTATCTGAGGGGGGAAGGCAGGGCAATTGAGGTTAAGTGACTTGCCCAAGGTCACACAGCTAGCATTTGGGGTTTTCTTGGCAAATATACTGCAGTGGTTTGCCATTTGCTTTTCCAGCTCATTTTTACAGGTGAGGAAACCAATGCAAACAAGGTTAAATGACTTGCCCGGGGACACACAGCTAGTAAGTGTCTAAGGCTGGATTTGAACTGAGGAAGAGGAGTCTTCCTGACTCGAGGCCTGGCACTCTATCTGCTGTACTCAGTAAGGCCCATGAATTTGACTCTTGTGCTGTGTTTTGCCTTTGACCAACATTGGGTTAATAACCTGCCCCAATCCCGAAGGCAATGAAGCATAAGAGACAAATAGATCTGGAGTCAGAGGACCTGAGTTTCAATCCCAGCTCTACCTATTACCAGCTGTATCACCTTGGTTAAAACTCTCAGTTTCAGTTTCTTCATCCAATCATAAAGTAAAATTTGGAAGTGTTGTTCTCAGAATTCTGTTCATTGAACCCCCCATAGCTATATGAGGAAACTGAGGCTCAGGACAGTTAAATGACCTACTGAAGGTCACAGAAGAAATGAACATCAGGGACAGAATTTGAACCTAGGTCCTCTGATCTCAGAGTCAATGCCCTTTTCGCTGCCCCATAAAGTGAGGGATTTAGATTAGATGATTTCTTAAGGCTACTTCTAGCCCTAACATTCTGTTTCAACTTCTAAAAGTAGGCATTTTATAAACAAAGTTAATATAAACCTCTTATACTGAGTCCCAGGACCAAAGGAGAGGACTTCACATAGCACTGGGCTCTATGTTGCTTGCTTTGGACACTAATGGTTTTATTTTTTAACCTTTTCACCAGATCAGAATTAGGTAATACCTAGGGTCACCCTATAGAACAAAATCTGGAATGCAGGTGCCACTCCTACTAGTAATTTTTTTTTTCAGACAGAACAATTTTAGAAAATGACCCTATAGTACATTTATTTAATTGCTAAAGGACGAAGAAGAAAAAATCCCAAATATTTGCTTACGGTCCTGAGAAGAGACAGATTCCTTTTAAAGGGAAAGATATCTGAAAGATAGTAGCATCTAGAAAAAAATCTCAGGACACTGAGATAAGAGGCCTGGGTCTGAATTCTCCCTCTAATAATTACTAGCCCTGGAATTATGGTCAAGTGGTCACCTCTCTGAGCCTGCTTTCTCATCTGTAAAATGAAGATAGCAATACTAGTGCTGCCTGACTCAGAATTTTATTGTGGGAGAATAAAGGCCTTTCTTATGAATTAATATGAGGCCCAAAAAAAAGAGAAAGTCTCTGGCTTTCCCTCTATTTTATGCAAAAATAAATTAAAAGGTTTGTTTGTTTATTTAGACATTTCCATTTTCTCTATTGCTGTTTTCCAACGTGTAAGTTGGGTCTTAAGCAGGATGTTCCAAAAGTCTTAGTGTAGTTTAAGCATTAGTAACTTAAAACTATAGTAAGACTTTTGGGACACCCTGCATTTGTCCAAAAGGATGATCCAGTTAATGAGGCAGATAGGTGGTACTATGGATAGAGTGCCGATCCTGAAGTCAGGAAGGCTCATCTTCCTGAGTTCAAATCTGGCCTCAGACATTTATTAGCTGTGTGGCCCTGGGCAAGTCACTTAACCCTGTTTGTCTCAGTTTCCTCATCTGTAAAATGAGCTGGAGAAGGAAATGGCAAAACCACTCCACTATCTCTGTCAAGAAAACCCCAAATGGGGTCATGAGGAGTCAGACATGATTGAAATGACTGACTAACAACAAAATGCTTCCTTTAGCAGTATAGCTATTGGCTAGAAAACTGGCCGGTTTCAAACCAGAAAGACCAGGGTTGAAGCCTCACCTTTGGTACATACTGGCTGTGTGACTGTGTTGTTAAGCAAAATTGTCTCCTTAGTATGGCTTTTGTTCCTTTTGAGTGGAAGTACTTTCAGCTGTTAAGTGCTAAGCCCCAGGCCCAAAGCCCTATCAGGTGTGAAACCTGTGTGGGTGTAGATTAATGACTTAAGAGGGGCCAACTC
>JAQQSZ010016629.1:0-10981 GCA_028646595.1 Phalanger gymnotis
AGCAGTTTCTCCAGGGCAGGGTTGTTCTCCAGATGCCCACGAATGGCTTTGCGCATCATGGTGTTTTATCCCATCAATACCACAGCCTTCCCGCGGAGGGACATCCGGATCTGCTGCATCTGCTTGGAGCCCACATTGTCTGCTCCCACAATGAAGCATTTTGGATAATCATCCAAAAGTTGGATAATCTTGAGGAAATAATTGGATTTCCAGGTAGCCCTGTCTTCCCCGGGCATCTCGAAGGTGCTTCAGGGATTGCCACGCGGGGTTTAAAGACGATGTCACTCACACGAGGATGCCTGGAGAGAGCCCCTCCCTCTTCTAAACAAAGAATTATCCACTGTAACAAAAACAAGAGAGAATAAAAGTTCAGCCAAACTAACCGACAATCCTAATAGTGTATCTAATGCTTTGTGCCCGTAGTCCTGCAGTTTTACAAAGAATGAATGAAGATGCTCTTTCTTGTTACTCTTTTGGGACTGTATTTGGTCATTCAGTTTTGTTTTTTGATTGTGGTAGTCATTATGTATGTCATTTTCCTCAGTCTCCTTATTGTGCTTTGCATCAATTCATATAATCTTCCTAGATTTTTCTCTATGTCTCATATTCATCATTTCTTAATAGTACAGTGATATTTCATAACATCATTATACCACAATTTGTTTAGCTATTTTGTAATTGATGGGCATATACTTTATTTCTAGTTCTTTGCTGCTATAAAATTACTACCATAAATATTTTGGTGTATAGGGGATATTCGTTTTGACTTTGACCTCTGCGGGCTGTATGCCTAGCAATACTTTGAGTCAAAGCATGTATGAGCATTTTAGACGCTTTCTTAGCATAAACTGAAATTGCTTTTCCAAGAGGTTATATCACTTTGTAACTCTACCACCAGTGTCTTTTTGACATTATTTCAATCTTCTGTCATGTTGGCTGACTTGCTGGGTTCGAAGCGAAATGTAACTATTTTGGTTTCCATTATTCCTTATTATTAGTGGTTTAGGGCAATCTTCCACATGGTTATTAATAATTTTCAGTTCTTCTCTTGAAGAATTATTCATATTCTTTGACCATTTGTAATAGTAGCTCATAATAGCTAGCATTTATATAGTTTAAGATTTGCAAAGTGCTTTACACATATTGTTTCATTTGATTCTCACAGCAACTCTGGGGGGAAGGGCTAGTATTATCCTTATTTTACAGATGAGGAAACTGAGACAGATCGAGGTTAAATGTTACTTGCCTAGGGTCACATAGCTAGTAAATATTTGAGGCTAGATTTGAATTCATTTTCCTTACACCAGGCCCAGCACTCTGTTCACTGGGTGACCTAGCTTTCTCCATTGGTTGATTGCTGTTCTTTTATATTTTTATTAGCTCCCTATACACCTTTTGTTTTTTCAGAATTTCATTCCTGAGAGGTTCCGGTTCCTCCTAAGACACTTCCCCCATAGAATCTTAGTTCATGGGACCCTAGCTATGCTTTCTTTGAACTGTTTGAAATCTGGGCTCCAACATCTAGGTTGCATGCCAGAACATTGCCTGACTTGACTCTCCTTCTCTACCACAAATCCTAGCATGCAGTGGTCCCTTCCCACCAAGGCTCCTATCATTTCCACCATAACAATCTGATCCTCCTTATTAATAAGAATCATGTCAGGAACAGGTTATCCTTCTTCCCATCCTATCCTGCTTCCTATACTGTTTGCAGGATGAAATTGTCACTAAGACTTTTGAAAGAAAGAGCCATCATATTTCTAGTTAATCAAAGGAAATAAAGTGAGAAAGATACTTTAAGGAAAATGACCACCAGGAGGAAAGGATCCAGCCCTCCCAACCCAGCTTCAGCCACATCCCCATTTAAGGTTTTTCACCCTTTGTGAAAACCCATGTGGTGTTAGAATGGTTGCACACATTCTCAGCTAATGCCACCATTATTTGCCTGGAATAATTTCTAAGAGTGAAGGAATCTAGTGTGACACTGAACAATTCCTTGAATGAAAGGAAGTTAAAATTCAGAACTTGCTGGGCTATTTTAGAATGTCTGGTCCCCTTAGATCAAGAGTAACTAGACTATGACTCAAAGAGATTAAAATGCAGTCATGAACTGAGATCACTGCTTCTTGAAGGGATAAACCCAGTGCACAATGTGGAAAGTTTAAAAAAACAACAGGTGTTTTCTCAGGTGTCTGTTGACAGCAGACTTATTCAGATGTCTCAGATGAATGATAACCAGGACAAAGCAGGTCCCTGTTGCAGGAACATAAAATTATTGTGGCAAAACAGTGGCCTAAATCAGTAGAGTTAATTTGGGCTTTTGGGTTGTATAGTTTTTGTTATTGTTGTCTTTGGAGTGAAGCTATAGGAGAGGAAATTGCTGGCAGGAGGCAATAATGTAACTGACAGGATTCTTATTACTGAGAGACTTCGAATATTATGTACTCTTGCCTCTCCATTCAGAAAAACAGCAAATGGAGAGATCAAGATAACTACAAATCAAGCACCAAGATCTCAGAGGGGAATGGGATAGAAAAGAGAATAAAATAAGTTTTTTAATGATGTTTTATTTTTTCCACAATTACATGCAAAAACAATTTTATTTTATTTTTTTTTTGTTTTTGGAGAGGGGAAGCCAGGGCAATTGGGATTAAGGGACTTGCCCAAGGTCACACAACTAGTACATGTGTCAAATGTCTGAGGTTGGATTTGAACTCAGGTCCTCCTGACTCCAGGGCCGGTGCTCTACTCACTGCACCACCTAGCTGGCCCAGCAAAAACAATTTTTAACATTAAGAAAAGTTATGAGTTCTAAAATCTGTCCTCTTTCTCCTTCCCTTCCTCCTTCTCTGAGATAGTAAGCAATCTAATATAGGTTATAGGTGTGCAATCATGCAAAACATTTCCTATTAGTCATTTTGTGCAAGAAGACTCAAAGAAGGAAAGAAAGAACAAAAGAAAGAAATAAAGGAAGGAAGGAAGTGAAAAATAGTATGCTTCAGTCTGTTTTCAGGTGACCATAATAAGTTTTTAATGGTTCAATGGAAGCTGTCTACTTCAAGGACTTATTTCACTAGCTTCTTTTCAAAGAACAAAACTCTTCTTTCCCCACCACCAACCCCTTTTTTCCCAACAACAACCACCAAAATAGAAATCTGAATGGTTAGGTTTGGCCCATTGTTCAGCGAGAAATTCCTATCTGGATTCAGTTGAATTTGCTTTTACAATTTACCAAGTTAACGTAGTTCAGTTCATCTTTGGAACATTTATTTAATCATTGGGTCCCTAGTGCCTACACACAACAGGCACTTAATAAATGTCTATTGGATTGTGTTGAATGGATTCAAGTCCTCATTCCATTCACCTTCTGCTCTGAATGTGATAATTACTTTATAAATATTCTTTCCAGGTCTTGGTTCCTGGCACATAGTAGGCACTTAAATATTTATTGACCTTTTGATTATGGCCCTATGCTAGAAAGAAGATAGGTTGAAGGGACTGGGGTATATTTTTCTTGGAGAAGAGAAGATTTAATGGAAAAAAGAATGCTTGTCTTTCAAGTACTTGAAGAACTGTCTGGTGGAAGGGTGGGTTAGACTTATTTTGCTAAAATGTAGAGAGCTGAACTTGTGATGGGAGCTGCAGAGAAATAGATTTAAGTATGATGTCATGGAGAATTTCCTAAATAATTAGAAGAACTCACAAGTTGATTCAAAAACGCTTTTTGTTGCTTTGGGAGCTATGTATCTCAAGATTAAATCTAGTCATCATTAGGGAATGAGGGAGTGAAATATTGAATCAAACTCAAGGGAAGAGTATTTAGGGTCCAAATTCATCCTTCGGTGGCTACAGACACAATCTGGACAAAGGGGTCATGCTTCCCTGCTCCTGTCACTCTCCCCCACCATTCCCCCAACACTATAGTATTAGATTGAATTTTACTCTAGCTGTCAAATGGGGGAACTAATGATTCCAAAAAACCACAGAGCAATGAAGTGGCTCTATGATTGTTCTTTGTTTTATTCCTAAACTGTTTCTCAGTTTCAAGCAAGAATCCTCACATATTCCCTTATCTCATCTTCACTTTCTATTCTCAACTTGTACAGTTTGCAGGACAAATCTAGGTTGCTATTTAAATTTGAACACATCTTTTTTTTTAGAACAGAGGGCTACCAAAGTGAAAGCTGTGACATTCCCCATGGGTGTGTGATCACACATTCAGAGGGTGGGAAGATGACCTATGCTCTGCTCCATTCATTCTGAAATAGTCAAATATAGGGCCTCAGAGTTGTTTTAATTTTCATTTCTCTATCAATAGTGATTTCAAACATTTTTATATGACTATAGATAGCTTCTTTCTTTATCTCAAAACTGTTTCTTCATATCCTTTGACCATTTATTAATTGGTAAATGACTTGTAGTCTTATAAATTTGACTCAGATCTCTATATATTTGAGGAATGAAGCCTTTATCAGAGAAACTTGCTATGATTTTTTCAGTTATTATTACCAACTGTGTATTTCTCTCCAACCTATTTTCCCATTTATCCTTCTTTTTTTCTTTCCACTTTCAGCCTGTCTAGACTCAAATGCGTTTTGCTTCTGACTATTGCTCCACCCAATCTGCCCTCCCTTCTGTGAGCTCCCCACTACTCTTAACTCCTTCTCCTTCTACTTTCCTATAGAGTAAGATAGATTTCTGTACTTAACTGAATGTATTTTTTTCCCTTTTTGAGACAATTCACTTATTTCCAACTTCAATGTGAAAGCTCTTCCACGCCTCTTTTATATGAGATAGTTTACCCCATCCTACCTCTTCCTTCCCCACTCTCCCAGTGCATTCCTCTTTCTCACCCCATAATTTTATTTTTTAAATATCATTCCATCATATTCAATTCATGCCTGTCTATGTATACTCTAACTTCTCTAATAATAAGAAAGTTCTTAGGAGTTACAAGTATTATCTTCTCACGTAGGAATGTAAACAGCTTAACTTTATTGAATCCTTTATGATTTTTCTTTCCTGTTTACCTTTTTATGCTTTTCTTGAGTCTTGTATTTGAAAGTTAAAATTTCTATTTAGTTGTGGCTTTTCATCAGGAATGCTTGAAAGTTCTCTGTTTCATTAAATATCCATTTTTTCTCTCTGAAGGATTATGCTCAGTTTTGCTGGGTAGGTCATTCTTAGTTGTAATCCTAGCTCCTTTGTCCTCTGTAATATCATATTCCAAGGCCTCAAATCCTTAATGTAGAAGCTGGTAAATCTCATTATCCTCTTTTAATTGTTTCTTTTTGACTGCTTGACATATTTTCTCTTTGACCTGGGAGCTCTGGAATTTGGCTATAATATTCTTGGGAGTTTTCATTTTGGCATATCTTTCAGGTAGTGATCAATGGATTCTTTCAATTTTAATCTTAATCTCTGGTTCTAGAACATCAGGGTGGTATATCTTGACAATTTCTTAAAATATGGTGTCTAGGCTCTTTTTTATCATGGCTTTCAAGTAGTCCAATGATTCTTAAATTATCTCTTTTTGATCTATTTTCCAGGTCAGTTTTTTTTGAGATATTTCACATTTTCTTCTATTTTTTCATTCTTTTAACTTTGTTTTTTGTTTCTTGATGTCTTATGGAGTCATTAGCTTCCACTTGTCTAATTCTGTTTTTTAAGGAATTATTTCGTTCAGTGAGCTTTTGTACCTCTTTTTCCACTTGGCCAATTCTGCTTCTTAAAAAGTCCTTTTCTTCAGTGAATTGTTGTACCTCTCTTTACATGTGGCCCACTCTGCCTTTTAAGGAGCTCTTCTTCTCAGTAGATTTTTGTGCTTCTTTTACCATTTAGTCTATTCTGTTTTTTAAAGTATTATTTTCTTCTGTATTTTTGCTCCTTCTTCATTATGCTGCTGACTCTTTTTTAATGATTTTCTCACAGCACTTTCATTTCTTTTCCCATTTCCCCCCTCTATGTTTCTTATTTGATTTTTAAATCCTTTTTGAGCTCTTCCAGGAATTCTTTTCTTTTTTTTGGGGGGGGGAGGGGAACTGAGACCAATTCACATTTTTCTTTGTGGCTTTGTATGTAGCAGTTTTGACTTTGTTGTCTTCTTCTGAGTTTGTGTCTTGATCTTCCCTGTCACCATAGTAACTTCCTATGGTCAGATTCAATTTTTTTTGTCTGCTAATTTTCCAGACTTTTTCTTGATTTTTAACTTTATGTTAAAGTTGGGCTCTGTTCCTGGGATGGAGGGGGTACTGTCCTAAGCTTCAGGTTTTTTGTGCAGCTCTTTTCAGAGCTAGTTCTGGGGAGGGTCTATAAGTTTTCAGTTCTTCTGAGGTAGAATGATCCAAGAAGAGGTGTTTTTACTACTCTTCTGACCTATCTTCTGGTCTGTGAGTTAACATAAACACTTTTTTTCCTCCCTGGACCTGGGACTAGGATCTCCGCTCCCCTGCAGCATGAACTCTGGTGTACTAGTGCTCCTCCTTGCCCTGGGTCTGCAACCTTGATCTTTGTGATTCAGTTCCTTGTTTAGGCAATGCCACAGAGTCTTTCACCCAGTGCCCCCAAAGGCATCCCTGTAATCTCCTTCTGACCAGTTGTCCAATCCCTTTTCCATCTGTCTGAGGTCTGAGAACTCCTGAAACTGTTGCTGCAGATTTGGTTGCCCTGAAGGCCTGATGGTGGCTTGCAGAGGTGGGGCCTACTCCTGTCTTGCTGGGAGTTTTCTGAACTGGACTCTGCTCTACTCCCATTCCAATGAGATAGACCTTTCCTGCTGACCTTCTAAGTTGTTTTCAGCTGGAAAATTGTTTCATCTTATCCTTTTGTGGGTTCTGCCACTTCAAAATTCATTTTGAGGTTTCATTTTTAAGTTGTTTAGAGGGGAATTTGGGAGACTTCAGGAGAATCCCTGCCTTTTCTCCACCATCTTGGATCTTCCCCCTCCTCCCCAACATTAGACTTTTCTAAAATGCAACCATAACTACCTTTCACCATTATAGTCCAATAGTTCCCCACCCCATACTTGTTCAAGCTCTCAAACTTCTTCCTTTGGAATTGCACATCTGCCTCTCAGGGCAGCTATAACCCCAACCATAATAACCAAAACTCACACATGAGTATGTAATTATATTGACAAAGCTCTGCCTTAGAGAATTTGGGTGAGTTGAGAAAATGTACCTCCTTCCCTTCTTTGCACAAATATAGGACTAAGGGTATGAAATATTATAAAGGGCCATGGGTACACACACACACACACACACACATATGTATATATCACATATACTGTCAGACACAGTTTAGCTGTTATCTGGTTTTGATGTCATAGGTATAGGTCCTATGACACTCTGAAACCCATATGCTTCTATTGTTTCTTCTACTAGTAATCCCAGGGACTTGGATCACTGGTTCCCCCTACTGCTTTTTTATTGTCATTACTTTTCTCTGGGATAGTCCAGGTCCAGCTTAATCTGGAGGAGAGGACAGAGACCTTTTCCATTCTCTCTTGGCCTCCTCCTTAGAAATAGTCCACATCTCCTTCCATCCCTTCATTGAGGTTTTCTTATGGATTTAATTTTATGCATTATATGGGAGCGTGAGTGCAAAGAGGGCTCCAAAAGCCAATTAAAGGGAAAATTCACAAATTATAGGATTATCTCAGCATTTAAGTACATATATATGTATCAGTATATATATATGTATATACACACAAATACACATACAAATGCACATACAGCTACATACACATATATTTGTGAAACTTAAAACATTGTGTAATTGTAAATTACAATACTACTACTGATGATGATGATGGTGATGGTGATGATGATGATTAGTTAATCCTGATCTTACATGCCAACCACAGGACACTAAGCATTTATTTAACTCCTACTGTGTGCCAGGCACTGTAACAAGTGCTGTGGATGCAAAGATAGGACCTTATGTTATATTATAATGTATGGTCTTGGCTATCTCTCCCTTCTTGATTGATACCTTCTTCCAGTTCTCGTTCTTTTTTTGAATATAGTGCTAAAGTTTACTTCATAATAAAACACTGAAAAAACAGGGGGAGAGAAAAATCAGAACTTTCACAGAATTGTACTGGACCATATCTTATAGTCAAAGCAGAATTAAAATGTATATAACAAAAACAATTTTTAAGTTTATAGTTACAAATGTGGTACATAGCAACTTTTTACTTTGTGCCAGTACAATCCTCAAGACTGAGAAAGACTGAAAACAAAAATTCTACAGACTATTTGCAAACAATGAAATTTTAGTAAAATATTCACATTCATTTTTGAAAAAAATCACACAAAATAGTGTTGCAAGTTTTGTTCTTAGCTGCTTTTACTTCAGGTTTACTATTTATATAATTAAAAAAACCTCACAGAAAGTGAAGAGCAAGAGAAATGGGGGTAAAGTACATACCACATATAAACCATAGAAGCTCTGCTTATAAAATTAGATTCACTAGTTTTAGCAAATTGTTACCCTCCTTGCCCACATCGAAGGAAATCTGTTCTTCAATTCACTTTTAAGTTGGAATTTTCTACCTTTTTTTCTTTGCGCATATCCTTCTTTTCTTCATTATTTTCCATGGTCCCTTCTTCATCTTCAATAATCCCATCCCCTTGGTATAGGTCATGTGTCCATTTTGTTCTGCTACCTGATTTTTTGAAGTCAAATCACCCTCCTCCATGTTGGAAAGTGCTGTAGCCTCTTCCTCTTTGGGCCCAATAATCCACACCATCATCCCTGTTGTCATGGAAGAGGTACTTTTTACTCTTTAGGGTATATTCTGGATCCTATCTCTTTTCCTTTGCTCTCTTTTGAAAAGTAGTATTTGAGTTGTTCAGAACAGTATTTGTCTTGCAAAAACTCCTCTGGCTCTTCCTCTGCCTCAAATGAAAAAAACAAAGCAAAACCAAAACCAAAACCCTATAAAGCAGAAATGTTCTTTTGGCTCGTGATGGGTTTTAAACTTTTCTTCTCTCTTCTTACTGTTTTTCTTCTCAAGGGCTGACCAAGGAAGATGATGATGAAGAGGATGAAGATCAAAAACAGTCTTACTGCTTTTATGTTTACTTTTATGTGAGATCTGCAGTCTCTGTAATTTTTAGGAATTTTTTCTGGATTCACTGGATTCCCTGGAGCCTTTAGAATCCCATTGCTCTTCTTTCTCTTCTACGACAATCAACATCATGTCAAAGATAAGCAGAATCATACCTTGATTTTTTGTCTCCCTTTTGATTTTCTTCTTTAAAAATTCTCTCTTCTCCTGATAAATTGGAATGCTTCCTCAGGGCACTCAGAGATGTGTCAATTCTTCTGTATATCTCTAGGCTTTTTGTGTGTATGTGTGTAAGCAATGATCTTTAGGGGCCTTCTAATATAAGGTGAACTTTTCATTTAGGGTCATTGAAGCTGATGTGAAGTATGGCTCTTTAATATGATGAACCAAGGACAGAATGTGATGAATAAATGACTCTGAAATAGTTTTTCTGGCCTGTGGCAATGTAACGTGGTCAAAGATGGACCAGAATTCTTGTTCCTTCTTGACAGAATGGACAAATGTGCTAGTAAGCAGCCTGTCATTAGTGAAGGAAGCAGGTCTGCTGTAATCAAGAGGTACAGCAATGATTTTGAGTTTGACTTCAGGGTTAAGGGAATAATTGGCTATCATTTTGATTTTAAATGGGTTCTCCTCTATGAAGGCAGGCTTTTTTCTTGCCTCCAGATTCTTGTGTAGAATGGTACTGTAATCAAAGAGTTCTAGCTTTTCATAATTTACCTGTTTGGGTGACTGGATTTCTTCACCAATTTTCTTTCAGAACTTTTGTCATCTTCTTTGTGCTTATCTTTTGTAGTGCTAGACCTTTTCACTACATACCCAGTCTCTTTAAATTTATAATTTTTCTCTTCTCTAAATCCATCACTTTCTCTATTGCCCTTGAGTGAAACTTTAGATATGTATTTGGTTCCTTCCTCTCCAGCATTCCACTGAGATTCAGTAGTAACACTTTTACCCTGATCTGCCATAACAGGCTTCCTGAACTGCCTATAATACTTTTTCTCCTCTTTGTCATCCATTTCTGAATCATTAAACTTTCATTTTCCACTGATTATTTCACTGAAATAATCTAAAGTTTTCCAATCCTCCCATTCTCCCTCTGCCCTCCTTTTTTTGGGCTCCTTTCTCCTTTGGGGCCTCTTTCTTCTTAGTATTACCTCTATTAATCAGATATACTCTAGACTTTTATTTGCGTACCTTTTTGAAAATTTTCCAGTCTTTGTCATTTCCTTATCTCTACCATCAGGATAAAATGAAGAATGTATTCTAACTTCTTCTCTGGGAACATTTTGTGATGAAATTATCTTCACTGGGCTTCTTTGTGAAGGTATGAGATGAATTGGATTATTCCGAAAGTGTCTGCAGCAACTAGAACCATTTTCTTTTTTTCAAATTTTATCATTTTTATTTAATATTTTAGTTTTCAACATAGATTTCCACAAGATTTTGAGTTACAAATTTTCTCCCCATTTCTACCCTCCCCCCATTCCAAGATGGCATATATTCTGATTGCCTTATTCCCCAGTCAGCCCTCCCTTCTGTCACCCCCCTCCCCCCATTACCTTTCCCCTTACTTTCTTGTAGGGCAAGATAGATCTCTATGCCCCATTCCCTATATATCTTATATCCCAGCTGCATGCAAAAAAAACAACTTTTTTTGAGCATCTGTTTTTAAAACTTTGAGTTCCAAATTCTCTCCACTCTTCCCTTCCCACTCACCCTCCCTAGGAAAGCAAGCAATTCAACATAGATCACACATGTATCATTATGTAAAACACTTCCACATGTTGTGAAAGGCTAACTATATTTCTTTCCATCATATCCTGTCCCCCTTTATTCAATTTTCCCCCTTGACCCTGTCCCTTTTCAAGAGTGTTTGCTTTTGATTACCTCCTCCCCCATCTGCCC